>VXBB01014228.1:114366-130019 GCA_013399915.1 Illadopsis cleaveri | reverse complement strand
GCAGCTGGGCCAGCGCCTCCCGCAGCCGCCGGCGATGGCCCGCGCTGTACAGGTGCCGACGGCCCGTGAAGGCGCTGCGGCGGCACAGCCCGCAGTAGTGCACGGCCATGGCGGCGGCGCCACAGAGCGCATGCGCGGCGATGAGACCCGGCCCCTCCGAGCGGGGCGTCCCGCCCGCCTCAGCGCGGCCATCCCGGGTGAGCGGGCCCCGCAAACGGCCGCGCTCGGGCCGAGCCGCTCCCGGCGCCGTCAGGCGTGGCCCTGACAGCCGGCACCGCCTCTGACATGTGACTCACAGNTGGTCTCTTCTCCTAGACAATCAGGGATAAGACAAGAAGGCATAGTCGTAAGGTGCACCAGGGGAGGTTTAGGTTGGACATTAGGAAAAATTTCTGCAGAAAAAGGGTGATTAGATACTGGAATGTGCTGCCCAAGGAAGTGGTGGAGTACATCCCTGGAAGTGTTTAAGGAAAGACTGGACATGACACTTAGTGCCATGGTCTAGTTGACATGATAGTCTTCGATCCTAGATTGGACTCGATCTCAGAAGTCTTTTCCAACCTAATTGATTCCGTGACTGCTACAGTGACAGATCCTATTAACTACAGGGACCTGCCCTGCACCATACAAAACAGGGACAGAGAAACAGAGAAAGTTGCAACTGTTACTTGGGCCGTAACAACTGCTTGGGCGCTGGTGCTGCTGCCTCAGTCTTTTATCCATGTTAAGCTGCAGGTATTGTATTGATGAGCAATGGGACAGTGTGAGGAGGGCTCTGTGGTTAGTGTAGCTTTTCTTGTTTGTCTCACTGGGTTGTCTTCATTAGAACAGCTTCTTGGTTGGTCTAGTGACCTATTGCTGCTGGTTGGGGGTATCTCTACATGGCGTGGTGTCATTTCCTAGACCTGGTGTCCTGGTGACTGTGTACTGGCTTGGTTTGTGTTATGAATAGATGTTTGCAATACATACTCATCCTATTCACCTACTCACCATCACTCTTCTGCTCATGCAGAGGGAAATAGGCAATGGGGATGGAAACAGAGCAGCTGCAAACCAAAATTCAGTCCTTGGCTTGGTACCAGCAGGAATCAGATTTCAGACTCTACATATGTTTATCATTACGATTCAGGACGGCTCATGTAACAACACATAGTAGAACTCGCATTTCTTCAGGGGGCTTATAGCAAAGTTTATTGAAAGAGAGATTCTTTTTTTTACAGTGTTTCAATACAATGAATAGGATTGGTCCTTTAGGGCACCATCTTTTTGTAAACATCTCTACCAGTAAACAAGTTGGAAAAACACCAGGTGTCAGGAGGAGGATATCTACAAGATTGTTTTGGGTTTTTCCTTTTGATTTCTCAGGCCAGACTGAGAAGTTCTGTCCTTGGTTTTTCCCACAGGCTTCGAGATTCTGCCTTGAGCCTAAGAATCCATGTTCTGACCACCGTCAGTTCCCACATATGTTGAGCTTTTTGTAGGAGAATGGTTGTTGCTTTTCTGAACAAGGAGACAAAAAGAAAGAGGCTGCTTTTGGCAATTGCTGGAAAAGATTGTGCCATAATGTTAGTGCCATGGTGTTGGGAGAATCTCAGCATAAGGGTGAATTCTGTGACCATTGCATTAAAGGTTTGGCTTCTAGTTATTTGGGGTTTTTTTCTGAATCATGAAAAAAAGGTAAAGCTGCTTTTTCCCACAGCAGGTTTGCTCTGCTTGGCTTGGGGCCAAATGTTCCTGCATTTTTTGCTGTCGCTATTCTCAGCCTTTGCATCTTTTGAGAGGAGATGTTGAAAAATAAGTCGAACACCAGACCAAGCTTTTCTCGAAAAGATAACTTTCTTCTCAGAGGATCTAGGATGCTCAGTTTTGCCTCTTCAATAGTGTGGTAGTTTGTACTGTATCAAGGTTTGCTTAGTTTTTTTAGGCAATCCACAAGTATCAATCAGGCAGATTTTGCTTTTGCTAGATGCAAAAGACTACAGTCACACGCAAAGCAAACAAGCTGGCTATTATAGTTTAATAATTTACCACATATCAGTTGACCTGTCGCACCACAAACTTGCTTTTCCCTTCCTTCCTGGAGTCAAACCCTCACACAGTGCTGTATGCACCAGCTGAGGCATGGTAACCCACTAGGCCTATGATTATCTATGTGCACTTTCACATAGACACTTCACCTATCCACTTAATTTTGATACTTCAGAAATACACTCACTTAAGAGTGGTAGACTGAATGCAGCCATGTTAATAATCTCAGAACAATGTGAGTATTTTGGGGGTGTAGAAGAAGTTCCGCAATAGGTAGACCTTGCTTGCGGATGAAGTCTCTTGACTTGCTTGTTTTTCAGCCAGGCATGGCTTTTGAAAGACGTGGGGCAACTTGTGAGGCACCAGTGTGAGTAAAAGACAGGAGAATATTTGGATGATGGACTTGTGTACTGGTTTAGGGCAAATTTTGGAAGGAAACCTCTGAATGAGGTCTCTCTAGAAAGCAAATTCAAGCGGCCCCACCGCCAACTAGATCAAGAAAAAATTTTCTTAGAGAAAAGTGGAAAAAACTGTTTATTCAACAAGCAAAGTGTCCACAAGCATTAAAAAAAAAAATTAAAAAATTAACAATAAAACTTCTCACTGTTCTGAAGAGAGATGATGGCAAAATTGAGAAAGTCCTTGCTGTGGGTTGCAGTTCAGCTCACCCAGTCTCTTATCAGTCCCTCCAGTACTGGAAAATGCTGTCCTGGGCCCCAGTGGGCTACAGGTGTGAGCTCCTGGTGTATCTCTGGGTCTTCAGTCTAGAACAGGTTTAAACAGTTCCAAAAAAAACCCCAAAAAACCCCACCAAACAGTCCAGGGAAATTCTCTGCCTCAGCTCACTAAAAACGATCTAAAAAACAAAGATCTCTCTCTCGCTGTCTGTCTGTAGACAACACAGTCCAGGATCAGAATGCGGAGGAGTGAGTGTAGTTTCTGAAAACAAACCCCGCACTTCTTTCCACCACTTCGCTCTTGGAACCAGACTTAAAGGTGTAGAACTTAACATCCAGCATAAACAGAACAGACAAATGGGGATACAAGCATCATAAAGTCACCCCAGGACAACTTGTCCACAGGAAGACACAGTTCTCTGTACTGCATCCCAGTACAAAGAAGGACAGCCTGGCAGTGCTGGAGGAGGATAACCAGAACCTGTGGCTTGGCCACCAGAGGCCGTGTGAGCTGGAATTTTGCAGGGAGTGACTGAATTCACCTGTAGCTTCGCAATCAGTAGAGTTCGGTGGAGGTTCTCCAGCAAAAGCTAATTACAGAGCAATAAAGGAGGTGAGAAGCAGCTGCAGAACTTTTAGGGCTAATAGCAGAAACAGGCTGCAGACGACCAGTTTTTTTTCTCTCATCTTTTCCTGGGTTTCTGTGTTCTCAGAGGAGGCTGTACTGGTGTTTAGAAGTGGTAAGTATTACTAGGGAAGGGGAAGGATCAGATATAACGTATTATGATACAATGCTCCACCAAGAGAAGCCCTGAACAGTTGTACTTAGACCATTCTCAAAACAAAAACAAGGTATGAAAAGGCTTTGCTAATTTTTACTGCCTCTGCTGCAGAGATAGAAAGCATTCCCCCATTTGGTAATATTTATTTCCTACTGGTAGAGATTGGAGGTGCTGCCATAACACACAGGTAAAGAAGGAAATGAATCCTGTGGTATGCCTTGTCTGTTCAACAAAGCTAGCAAGACTGGAAACAGAAATGTTGGCTTAAAGCCTAAATATGTTTTAGATATATATGTTTGTAACTACAAACCTTTCCCTTAAGTTCAGGAAAAGGCAAAAAGGCCTTAATTTTCCCTTTGGCTATTCAGTTACTGAATCCTAGTCTCAATGGTTTGTATGCTTGTGTAATCTGCATGAAAACATATAACCCCTGAGTGCTGCCTTGCCACCCCTGCATTCCCAGGGAGAGAGATTTTGATCAGACTGATAGAGCTGATTTGGGGAAAATTGAATGTAAATCTGCTAATCTGCCAGTTCCTTATGGTTTATCCAGGAGCTCATGCTTGTAACATCATTTTTTGGCCCCCCTCTAGCTTCAGAAGGTGGAACAGAAGATAGAAGAGAACTTGCTGTCACATGCAGAAGGCCTAAGTACCCAGCATTGCTGCCTGCATAATAACGAAGGAAGCTGAAAACATACAGAGGTGACAAATTGGAGGTGCCTTGGCTTAGGACATCTGGATTCTTCAAAGCTAGTTCTTTTCAGGTGAGTGTTACTTTCACAGAAGCCAATTGATGGGATAGTTTAACTGAAAACAGGTCTTGCCTATTCCTGCACACTTGTAACACAGTTACTACAGGGAAGTTTTGTAAGGTTGAAGATTGGGATTAAGGGCAGTTCTTGTTCTTTGCTGATTCCTGTCTCCTGGCACTTCAGATTAAAATTTGTCTGCAAATCATGAGGAAAAGAACATTTCAGATTTCACTCTTAACTGTGAGTATGCTCAATTGCTTCTCAGGGTGTCTGACTTTTGTGCATGCATGTAAGGTGTAGGTATATGCCTTCAGCCATGGCTTCATGTGAATGTGCTCTTTGGGGTGTTCTCAGCAAGCCAGAGACACTGTATTTGCTCCTGTTTTTGAAAAACGCTGGAGATAGGGCAGTTCTATAACTTGGCTTCCAATTCAGAGTTGTTACAGGAGTCTGGCTTGATGGCTGTGGCATTCCTCAGCCCCTGAAAGCTTTACATTGGTACAGAGTGACATCTGCTTGTCTATGGCAACATGAGAGCACAAAAGGTATCATCGCTTGTTTGGGCTTTGCCCAGCCAATGGCATTTGTTTGGAAGCAATCTCAGTGTATTTGGTGGGGACCCTTGAGGCCATGC
Source organism: Illadopsis cleaveri (assembly GCA_013399915.1). NCBI lineage: Eukaryota > Metazoa > Chordata > Aves > Passeriformes > Timaliidae > Illadopsis > Illadopsis cleaveri. The sequence goes on along the minus strand of VXBB01014228.1, from coordinate 125,144 downwards.
CAAGCAACTGTAGGGTTTATATAATTTTTTCCCCCTATAGTAGAACAGAGATTAATTTCTGATTAAGTAAGTGGTCTTTTTTCCCTTCTTTCTAGTACAGGGTGTACAGTAGATGCCTGGCTTATCATCACACCAGGCCACTCCTGCTCTTCTGGCATTGCTTCAGTTCCTTGTGCTGCAGTAAATAGCTGATGCTGTGTAATACAGACAGAGCTCCCAGGATTTGCGTGGGCTGGGGTTAGAAACAATCCTTTCTGTTAAAGAGAGGCAGCAGGGAAAGTACAGGCAGGCTCAATGATAGGGAACATGAGACAGAGAGAAGGCTGTGACTGGTGAGAGATGCTTGCTCCATTGGCACAGGACCCAGGGCTGTGTCAGGGTGCCCAGTTATTCCTGCAAATGACTAGCATGTCTGTGATGGTACCATAGGCAGATGCTGCTGTCGTTGTAGCTGTTCATAGCCTCCTCAGGATGTGAGAACACCACAGATGTACTTGATGAGCATCGCAGCCTGTTTTATTAGCTGTATTCTCTTCTCTCTGAATGGCTACACTATTTTTCTGGTGGGGGAAAGGTGGCCTCTTACCCTCCACATCTTCAAATTCTGTGAAGTTGCAGTAAAAGAGCTGAACTCAAATCTGCCCCTCCTCTGTGATTTTTAAAACCACTTCAAAGGTGAGCTAGCAGATGACTGAAGCGACTGGTTCCGCCAGGCTCGTTTCTGCTCACCTTTCCTGCCGCTCCCCCGTGGAACAAAGCACATCATTTCCCTTTGATTTCCCACTTTGAAAGCCATAGGGGACAGAGTTTGAAATGGCCCACAAGTTTTTTAGTGTCTCTTCTCTGGTACCTTCCTGAAGAGCTGAGTGGACCAGGACAAGACTCTAGGAAGGAGACCTGTCTTGTGGCTAAACTGGCCAATGGAATGCTCCACCCTGCTGGGTGTTGCAGCCGGCATCCCCAGGTTTGTGGGTAGGGTGAGGTAACACTGCAGCAACACGGGGAAGGAGCCACAGTGTCTGGGATTTGGTGGCTTTGACTAATGCACGTAGGGGTTCCAGAGTCCAGCCTGGCTGCCCGTCACCAGCAGTACGTGCTGCCTTCTGGCACAGCTACTGCCCCAGGGATGGAGGGGTCTGCCCTGTTCTCCATTTCTTTGCCAAGAAGAGATGGCATATGGCAGAGTGGAGTGCATACTGCCAGTCTCCTGCCAGGCAAGGGGGAGAAAAGCAGTTTGAGTTTGGGTGCTTCAGCCAGTGCCCAAGGCACAGGCTGCTTGCCCTTTCTGAAAGGGATTGTGTCACAAGTGTGAGGCTGGATGGAGAAGAGAGGAAAGTAGGGCTTGTTTTTGTGATGTGAGTTTTTTTACTTCCTTCTGTGCCATCAGGACTAGAGAGGTTTGCTTTAACACATAGGGCTGTCATCTGCAAGCAGGCAGTGATGCAGCCTGTCCCTGGCATGGAGCAGACTACGTAATAGGAAATCTACAGCCCCATCTCAGTGTCCCAGAGCTCTCTTAACAAAATACAAACAGAGCTTGTCTCTGCTCAGCTTACAAGATGACAGGATCATGCCTTGCAGCAGTGCAGCTGCACAGCACAGGCATGGTATTTAGTGCAGGTGCTGCAGGTGGTGGCTGTGATCCTCAGAAACAGTGGTATGCTGACTTAGTGCAGGAAGCAGTAGGTTAATAAAGCAGTAGGAATTGGTCATGTTGAAGGAAGTACCAGATGACAGTCTTGAGTAAAGGTTAATTAATCTGACCTTCATTATTCTGGTGAAGCTCTCCATGCTTTATAGTCACTTTTGTATGTATTGTGAAGCTGCAAAATCAAGAGGAAACCTCCTTTGCCTGCTGCTTCAGGGCCAGGCTGAATGCCTGTATAAGGCTGCTTTTGTGACAGTGCTGAAAATGTAAATATATTTGTATGTGGTTTTGTGTGTTTCCCTCTCAGACCCCAGGTGCAAGAATTGATGCTGGAATCATACTCAGCTGCTTACAATAGGATGACCCACATGTTGGGGCTTAAACCTCTAAGTAAGATCATTTTCTGTGACTCAAACCTGCTCATCCTGCTAGCTGAGAGTCACTGAGATTAGAAGGACCATATCAGTGAAGGTTTAGTCTGATAAAAACCATTCTCTTAACACTGCTGCTTGAAACAGGGATATTGTATCTTTAAGGCACCCCCTTCTCATTCCCCTAAATACCTCTAGGCCTCTGAATGATTCTAGAGGAGAGGATCAGTGCAGGAGTTTAAGGCATCTTTGCCTGCCCTGCTGCACTGCTCACTTGCTGCTCCGAAGGCTGTGCTTTGCTGTTTCTATGGAAACCATTAGTTGCTAAGCAACTGGAGCATCATCTGTGGTGAGCCCTCGCATCTAATTATCCCATCACAGTGGCTGAGAGGGGCTGGGGGGGGATTAACTCCTCTACCATGGCAGATCCATTGACAACACTTTAGTCACATTTAAAGGGACATTGTCTCCCTTCTGCCACACTTAGGAGGAGGAATAAGGTTTTCTGCAAGCAGCAGATACACTGTCTGTGCTTGTGGCATGCTTGGAGCTTCCATGTGCTTGCATGGAGCTCTACAGGGAGCTCTTCCTTATGTTCAAGTTGTTCATGATGCACTTAGCTGTACATTTGGATCATGCAGCCTTTGCCTTGTGGACTGTATCTGGGCCATACTTTGTGTATTTATTTGTCTTGTGGTGACCTCGATGCCGCCCTTACTGTCTCTGTCCCCAGAGCCTGATGTCATGTCTGCTTTGTGAGGTATTCCTAATTCTTCAGAACTCAGCAATGGAAGAGGTGGGCAGCTCTCTGTGTTCTGTCTGCAAACATTGCATAGCACTTCCATATTACCTTACTGTTTGCTTCTGGGAGGGATAGAGATTGTCATCAAAGAGCACTGAAAGCCTGAGAGGTGAAGTAACAACTACAGAAAATCTCATTTTTCAGATCTCTGTAAGTGGACAAAGCCACCAGCATCCTGGTGAATTTTGCACATTCAGATAAAATAGTCAATCTGAGAGCTGATTCTGATTTTGAGTTTGCAAACACAAGGTTGATGTAGTGTAGGACTCAGTCTCCCCACTGTGACAGATTGCATCTGAATGAGGTTTCCAGATTTGTGAGGAGAGTTGTAGTGGTTTGAGTTTCCTTCAGACAAATGCCTGAGTTTAGTGAAAACCTGACTGCACCAGGTCCATGCTTGGGTGCATTGTATCCACTTCTTGCTTGCTCTCATCAAGATGGAGAGGGACTGATTCCTCCTCAGTTTTCGTTTTCTGCCAGAAAATGGATGCTTTGTGATTTACTAAGGTATTGCTTTTCTAGTGGCTGAATCAATGAGAGTTGGGAAGTCTATTAGAAAGTTTTTCTGTTTTTTTACTGCCTAGATCTGTGAGCCAGCTGAGAGTTACTGCAAAGCTCCCTAGCAGAGTTTACTGTGCTTTGTATGGACAGGGAGGATAGAGCTTCAGCAGGAGGGTGGCCCATTCTTACTTCTGAAAACAAGAGAATCCCTAATACCTCTCCAAACTGACATTTTTCTGTGTCTACCTTTGAATTGTAATGTCTTTCACTGCAGCCAAAGCCTTCAGGCACTATCCAGCCCTGCAATATGTTGTGCCAACATGTTATCACTGCTTCCACCCCTCCCTATTGACACAGGACCAGAGCATGTGGCTCTCCAAGGACTGAGTGATCCCGAGCTAGGTGGGATAGGGTAACTTGGGAAGATGGAGCAGGTGCCCCCCTGCCTTGCTCTTAGAGTAGACAGATGATGGTGATTATTATTAAGAGCTCTTGTAATGATCTCAGGGACGGGCAACTGGAGGGGAGAGACATATTTTGTCATGAAAATGGGAAATGTAATTAAAGTCCACATGCTAATTAAGAGCTGAAGGGAAGAAATAGATGGATTTCTTCCTGAAGTTGCATTGGCATTGGCAGTTGGGCACTCTGCATAATGCTAATCAACAAGGAAGAAAAGCTTTGGAGGAGAGGCATGAGAGAGGTTTTGCACAGAGGCCATGGCTTTGAATAGAGCACATAGTGTCAAGGAAAAGCTTTGTTTTCCCTAGCCAAGGCTGGGAAAAAGAGGAACACTATCCACAACCTTTTGCATTTGGTTCCTTGGTGTAAATTGGCAGTGTCAAGAAGAGATGGTCCAGGTCTGATCACCCATGTGTGTTTCTCTCTGGCCTGCCTAGGCACCTCCTTCAGACAAGAAGTGGATGTGAGAGCATTCCTGAACTCCTGCTGCCCCATTAGCAGTGGGCATTCTAGCCTAGCACAAATCTAGTGCAGCTCCTGGGACAGCAAGTGAGGCTATCTTACAGCTCTGTGCAGGTCAGGGCAGCTGAAACCTACTCATCTGCCCCTCTGGAAACGTGTGAGGTGGCTAATCAGGCGCAGATCCCTGCTGGTTTCAGATGCTTTAATATGGATTTTTATGCTTGCTTTTCTCTTACCGGTCAGAAACCTACGAAACTACAGCTCTGCTTCTCTGACAGGGCAGGTGCAGAGGGAGGACCTCACAGGTTTGGGTCTTTGACTCTTTTGCCACATGGGAGAGATCTGCAGAAATGCATTTGGAAATACCTTCCCTCTTTGTAGCTTGGCATTAATGTGTTTAACAGGGGGATCCTCTGCTCCTTCAGCTGTGCCAGAACCTCAATACCACAGTCTGTGGAAAGAGGCTGACTACTACACATGCCTTGTGGGAAGCCCAAGCACTGTTATGGGAAGTGGGGTGGGAATGAGTAGAGGGGCTGGGAGTGTGATGCACCTGCTTACAAGAGGGTACTGCGGAATTTGAATGCATCTGTGAGGAAAGAGGGTAGTGTGTGTATGATGCTATTTAAGAGAGAAGAGGATAATTCTGCTTCTTTGCAAAAGTGAGAAGAAGGTTGTCTGCACACAGAACTTAAGGGAACTGTTCAAAATGTAGTTTACCATGTGCTGGGACTCACAGGGATCAGGAGAAGCGAGTATGCAAGCCTCTGCCTCATACATGATGTCCTAGAGTCAGGAAGGAGTAATCTAAAAGCTGTTTGAGCCGTGTGCTGCATCTTAATGAGGGAGGCAGCACTCACAAAAATGCTGCAGCCCGGCTCCTGCTGCCTAGCTTTGCTACCAGTGTGGTTATTTCCCTGCAATGACCAAAAGGCCTTGTGCTGTCAGATTGTGCCTGAGAACTTGTGCAGAACAGTTAGTGTGCCTCCTGATGCCATCCAGAGCTAGGTGGAGCGCTCCCTTTACACCCATGGGTTCCTTGGTAGAGAGCAGCAGCACCTCTCTATTTGAGCAGAGCATGGCATCAGGCAGAATCAGGGCAAAATCTGAGAAGGTGCCAAGCGTGATGAATTTGATTTGTAAAATTGTCTATGCCTCTCCTAGTAGATGAAGACCTTGCTGGAGCAGCACATGTAAATACACAGTGCCATTGCACAGGTGCTAGGACAAAGAAATTAAAGTGAGGCAAGGAAATCTGGAAGATAGAAAGTCACTGCTAAAGTTGGAGTTTGGAGAGAACACTGAGTTGAGGGAATTGTAATTGCTTGTTTGAGAATGGTGCTTGAAGTATTTCAGTTCCTTCCAGGTGGCTGGCTGGGTGGAATGTTTCCTGGCTATCAGATGGCCAGCAGTGTTTGTACTTTGCTTCCTGATCTAGAAGTGAAACTGGGGAATGTCTTGCGCTGTCTGCTGGGCTATACTGCATCCTTGTTCTTCCTATTCACTCTTGTGCCCTCTCTTTTGTTTTTCATTTCCTTTTGGCATCTTGGGGCTTAAAGCCTTTCCAAGAAGAATTGACATTAGGAGAGCAGCCGCTGAGAAAGCTTGCCAAATGCTCTACATTGGCTGACAGCTCTTCTCAAAACCAGATGGTTACTAATTAAAGGGAGTCAAGTGGGAAGGCTGCCTTGGCCTTTCTATTTCTTTTTTCTTCCTTTGATTAACAGAGTGTATGACCTTGGAGGAAGATCATATTCATGTCTTTCCTGGGAATTCCTCTCCTAGTGCTTGTAATCTGCAGAGATCCCAGTGCTTATCTGCTGGGTGCAGGATCTTTCTGGGGAAGCAGGCTGACTGTGTGCTCAAAGTGCAAGGTAGCTGCCATGGGTGGTAGGACAGAAATGCAGTTGTAAAAAGAAAACACAAACTGGGAGAGGAAAATTAAATATTGGGAAGAGCTCTTCTTGGAGATATTTTCTGGGACTTTTACTTGAAGCCTTATATTGTCAGCAGAAGAAAGACTGATGTCATCCTCAGGGAACTTCTTGTTCCTCAGCCTGTTGCACCTTTCACACAGAGAAACCCTTTACATGGCCAATCTTAGGCCATTTGTGTGCATGTGGGCTGCTCCATGTGGCTTTTCTCCATCATACTGGGAGCTGAATGGCTGGGAAGATGAAAGGCAAGCACATACTTCTTTTATTTTCAAGAACATTTGGTTTCTAGAACCAATCTTAACAGATGTACTGTCAATGCTTAACAATTCAACCTTGTGTGGAAGAACTGGGTATGAAGAAAACTGCACTGGCAGTAATAAACACCTCCCACTCCAATTCATGTCCAAAAAAAGGGTTGTGATTTTGTCTTGATTATATTCCAGAGCAGTAGTTCTCCACAGGTTCCCTTGCTGAAATCTTGCTCCTCCCCTCTGCCACTGTCCTTTACTCCTTCAAATGCAGCCTCTTGCTCAATTTAAGTAAATATGCTGCACTGGAAAACACCAGGGCACAATTACTTAAGGAGCAAAGAAGTGAACAAATGACCATTAAAATATGTCATTGTAATTTTTTGCAACTCTCTGTGCGTGGTCTTAATCTGTGAGGCCAAAGCACAAATTTTCAGAACAAAACAAAAGACAGCAAGAAGGTGACAGTTAAGAGCCTGGAGCACCATCTCCTGCCTGCGTCTCAACCACACAGCAGTGACCACACCAGCTTTCCCACAGAAACAGGCAGGAAATCTCTCAGTGTGGTGGTGTAACACAGCCTGTTTTTTTGGGGGGAAACCACAGCAGTGGCTTCTGTGAGAAGCTGCTAGAAGCTTCCACTGTGTCCAACAAAGCCAGTCTCTGATGGCTCGGGAACAATCTTTCCAACCTGAGAAAGGACTTCAGCATTTGGGGTGCTCTCTAGACCTTGTCTCTCCTGCACTGCTTAGGCTGCTTGCTGCAGACTATCTGCCAGTGCCTTCCAGCCTGGAAAGGGTTAAATCTCAAAAGCACCTCCTGGGGTTTTGCTGCTTTTTTTCATCTCTGTTTTATTTCCTCAAAGACTGAGATCAGCTGTCTGGATCTGGCTCGACCTCCCAGCAAAGCCCATAGCCACACTCTGCAGCACAGATTGCCTGTCTGTAGAGGGACACACAGATTTGCTGTGCTGGACCCCTTTTGGAGGTGGACATGAATATTTCATGACAGGGAGAGGATGCTTCAGCAGCATGATGCAAATGTGGATTTGCATTGTGCTGTAAGGGACAAAGGAGAACAGACCCCAGAGGTCCACTGAGAAGAGAAGGCTCCCAAGGGTAAAGGGACCTTCTGGGCCCACTCACCTTTTTTCTGCAAGGCCAGTGGTACAATGAGCCACAGGTAGTGCTAGCAGCTCCTGCACACACCTGCCATTCTTTACCTGGATGCAACATCCCAGCAAGGAAAACTGCAGGTTGGCTTGACCTGGTACGGGATAGCAGGGCAGCCCTATCGGTGCTCAGGACATCCCCAGTACCTAAGACCCTGTCAGAATGCTGCACCAGCTCCAAAATTCTAGAAGTAACCAAATGGTCATTCTTAACTGGAGTCCAGGTTTCTAAAGAGGCACAATATTCAACTGGAACCAGAAAAGACATCTCATGGGGAACTGGACTGATTTGGTACAAACTGTGTAATAGATGCTCTGTAGGCTCTCAATACAACTTTCTCCATTCAAAAGGAGAGTGAGGTTGGAGATTCTGTTTGGATCACACAATGTGTAGAGTGGGTCCTGTCTGAGAGTCTCTGAAAATCTGGAATACATGCAAAAAGCAGAAAGAAAATGGACTGAACAGCACAACACAGAACTGCCTACAGAAGGGCTCAGCTTGTCTCAATTTCTTGAGCATGATTTAGCAGCAGTATCATCAGGGGTCTACTACTGAAGTGTATTGTTATCTGTGGTCTCATGTGGAAGGAACAATCAGGCATCCTGGTTCAAGTCCCCCAAAACCCAACCAGACAGCAATGATGCAAACGGGTGGATGCTGATCTTGCTACCTGTGGCCAGACACACAGCCCTCCTGCAGCGCTGGCATTGCTTCCTACCAGGGACATCACTTGGTTCTCAGTGTCCATGACTCAGAGAGGGCAGTTGTAAAGTGTGTTAAGGTACCTGTAACACAGGTGTTCAAGAAGGGTCATCCATGCAGGAAAGAATGATCTATGTCTAAAGGATGTAGTCTTAAGCTGCATGAGGGGAGGTTTAGGTTTCACATTAGGAAGAATTTCTGCAGAGAAAGGATGATTAGACTTCAAAGGGTGAATGGACTGCCCAGGGAGGTGGTGTCTTAAACACCATCCCTGAAGGTGTTTAAGAAAAGACTGGACATGGTACTTAGTGCCATGGTCAAGTTGACATGGTGGTGTTCGGTCCTAGGTCGGACTCAGTGATCTCAGACGTCTTTTCCAACCCAGTTGTTTCTGTGATTGAAGTGCCAGCTGTGCACTGCTGCTGCTAGTGGGGATGGAGGGTTTGTTTAACTCCTCATATTCTAGCGCAGAGTCCAAGATAATATTGCTTGCTGTGGCAATCCATTTCCCTGCTTCTACACCTAGGTGTTAAAGCCCCATTTGGCATTTGTCACCATAGCCATGGTTTCTCCTTTTCCTGTTAATTAAAACATCCTCTTCTGCTGTGCACGCGCTGCTCTTCTGTCATGCACAGCCTCGGAGATGGCTGCATCTCCTTTGTATCATCAGAGGGAGAAGTGGGGGAAATACAATAAGGCAACGTGTTTTCTGGTGTTTCTTGTCCCAGCTGTAGTGCTGCCCCCCGGCATCAGGAATACAGAGGGACACTCTGGCCGCGGTGAGAGCCGTCCCTCCGTCCCCGCACAGGCCCGCGGAAGGGCCGGGACGTGTCCGCCCCGCCCCGCCGGGGAGCCCACGGCCTGCTGCCCGCCAGGTGGCGCCACCGGGCCCCCGCGCCAGCGCCGCCCCGGCCCCGTGTCCGGGGAGGGTCCCGCTGCCCTCCGCTACCGGGCCTTGCGTCTCCCGGATCGGTGGTGGTGGGAGCCAGGCTGTGCGCGCAAAGCAGCCTCCTTCACTGGCGGGGGGCCCTTCTTGTCTCCTCCCTGTGCCCTCTCCATCCCTGTGCACAAGCAGCGAGGGATGCACGAATGCTCGCAAGGCTGGAGCAGCTGCCCCTCTATGTAAGGGCGGCAAGTAATAGCATGAATGTTCAATAACCCTGACACTGGACAGGAGGAGCTGGGGAAGAGGCAGCCAGTCTTCAGGACCAAGCTCACCGTGCTGGGCACTGTAGCAAGGGCAGACAGGGGTTTGAGAGTCTACAGAGCTGCATGCACATGGCAGGTTGTCAGAGAAGATGGAGATATCTGGAGTATGAGAGGACACTGAACAGAAATGCAAGTAATAAGTAGCTGCTCAGGGGTGGGGTGGTCTTGACGAGAAGGACCTTTTTCTTGTCCCAAATTCTGTAGAATCCTTGCAGCATTTGGGCAAGGTACTCAGCACTTTTGGCCTGGGAGTACCATCACACCTGTGTAAATGCACACGTGTTTTGGAAACAGAGGTACAGATGAAGCAGGGCTGGGTGAAAACCTAGGAAACAGAGCCTGAACACACAGGCAGAGCCTGTGGCTTCACTCAGATGGTCACCCTTGCTGGAACATGCAAGGCTCATGGGCCTAGCCAGGCAGATGAGTGTTGATGCAGGTGAATCAGGCTGTGCTAGCCCTTTGTGCCAGGGCATACGCCCTGCTTCCCTGAAAAACAGGTCTGCCCCTGAGATGCTGTGGGAGAGGTTCTTCCCCAAGCTAGTGATTTGTGTGGTTGAGGCACTGCACACAACAAGATGCACATGACTGTCTTAGGAACAGAGACTGTATGTGGGAATAATGGGGCTCTCAAGTGGTACTCCAAGCTACCACCAAAACAAATTCTTGTCATGCTGGCAGATGGCATAAGGCAGCAGCTCGCTAACTTTTCCTGTTATGATCCAGTTTACAGAGTGGTGATTTCAAGTGGCCCCAAATACTAATAGAGATATTGTATAAAATTGGATTTGTATCAGGCCTGTGACCTTTCTGAAAACTCTCCTGATCTCTGCTCTGCAACTCATTGGCACAGGCTTGCACATTTGCAGTGACCAGGCTTCCAGGTGCTCTCTGGAGATAAAATGCACTGAGTAAATAAATCAAAGGGAGAGATTACTCTGTTTCTAGTTCAACCTTATTGTAAGACTGTAGTAGCAGTGACAGCAAAAGCTGTTCTTGCACCTTCCTTGACTATCTCCTTATTCTCTGGTAGGACGCACCACGGATTGCTTGCTCTACACTAGCTCTAGGGCTGGCGCCCACGTGCGGTGCTCTGTCCCTGCTGTTTGCGGTTGCACATGCTCGTGCGTGCCTGCAGAACGTGTGTCTGCCCCGGCACAGTTGCCAACACCCATCCTGGGCACATCTGCGTGATGATTTGCCCGTCTGCGATGTGCGTTTGCCTGCGCACGTGAGCGCAGCGTGTGCTGTGCACGCCGAGGTT
>VXBB01014228.1:36305-109429 GCA_013399915.1 Illadopsis cleaveri | reverse complement strand
GCTGGCCGGCCCCCAGCAGCCCGCGGAGCCGCGCCGCGCCGCCCCAGCGGGCTCTCCCGGCCTACCCTGAGCCGCTCCGCCGCCGCCGAGGTGAGTGCCCCGCCAGGCCCGGGCAGCCGCCGTCCCATTGTTCCGCCCCAGGGGGGAGCCGGGGCTCCTCGCTGCCCCCGCACCGACCCCTTGCCCCGCGCAGCCGGACCCGCCTCGGGGCTGTCATCTGGCCGGAGGGGCGGCCGGGAGCCGCCGTCCGTGCCGGAGACTCCGGGCTAGCCGCCGTACCACCGCTCCCGGGGGCGGCGATAACTTGACGGGGGGGACGGCGCCGGCCTCGGCTCGGCCTACCCGCCGAGTCCAGCTGGCTGGGGATGAGCTGTCAGTGCCCCCGCTTGCCTTGGATATTGCCCCTGGTCCGCGGGACCCTTCCCGATTCGCTCTCACGTCTCGGGGACCGCGTTTCCCAGGTCCTTGTCACCCATTGCTGCTTCGGCCGCAGGCGATTCCTCGAGGACAAAAGTGCCTGACTGGGGCTTTTCTCTAGGTTCAAAGAACTTATTCGGGTTGCGTCTGGTTTTACCGGAGCTGGTCTGGATTTTGCAAGGCGTTATCGGTGCTGTTAAAGCCCCAGGGAGGATGGGAACTCGCCACGTTTCACGTGGGGTTTAAACAAACACTCCTGTCAGGGCCCATCCTAACTGTCAGGGGAGACATCTCCCCTCTATTTGCGGTGTTCTACTCTATAGGTTTCGGTTCTCTGTTGAGATAAATCAGGCATGCGGTCAGCTTGGAAGAAAAATGAGAGAAACACCACATCTACATACGTATTTTCCTTGCACACAGAAAAGAACCGATGTAATGAAACCTCCCCTGCATTGTATTAGGGATGTGTCTTTAGCAGGTGGTGAACTTGTTCCAGCCCCGCTCTGCTAGCAACCACTTGCTGGAATAGAAATGCGAGAAGGATGCATATCTGAACACATAAGTAATGCTACATGACAGGGCAGGCTGTTGTGTTGTTTTGTGCGGCAGCGTCTGCACGCCTTGGGGGCAGCTCTGTTTGACATGGTGTCAGGCTGCAGCAGCAAATGGTTGTGTCCTGCCTCTGCCAGGCAAAGGGCGGCAAAGGGCTGCCGACAGCGTGGCACAGAGGACAACCATGCACCTTTGGCTGCAGAGTGATGCTACAGGAGCCTTAGCTGTGCACTCTTGACCTGCAGGATCTGTTCTGCGAATGCGGCTACCACTCGTTACCCTGCCAAAATGCAGTTTCATGCCAGGCATGCAGTAATGACATGCAGCTCCTTCCATCCATCAGTCACATACATGGGTTGTGTGTGTGCCTTGCTTTGCTGCTTTGGTGGCAGGAGGGATAAGAACAGTGAGTCACCGAGGAAGTGATTTGCCCAAGGTCACTTGGCAAGGCTGTGTTGGTGCTGAATCAAGACCTCCTTTGACTCTGGTGCCTGTGATAATGCTGGCTGCCACCACACGTGCGTATGTAATACACACCCAAGGCTGGTACAAGTGCCGAAATGTCCAGGTCGACGTTGCTGCCTGATTCTCCTTGGTGGAAAGATTAGAGTATCAGTGTGCTCTCTCTACAACAGCTGTCTGCTCCATTGGGACTTTTTCCAGAGCATTCATAACCTAAGTGCTGAAGAACTTTTTTGTTTGTTTTTTAACGTGTGTGTTGCCATTTTAACTGAGCGGGTGGTGGGATTGGTTGCTCCTCGCCCCTCTGACCTGCATCTTCATTACCTAGAAAGTCCATTTCATAATGTTTTCTGCGGTGCAGTGTTGTAGGTATTACTGTGTCTCCCTCCCCCTGAAGGTCCATTTCCTCTTTCCAGATCCCTGCCACCGGAAAGAAATAAACAGGCAGCAGCTAAAGGAAAGCCTACTCAGAAACTAGAAACCACAATTGTTGTTCAGTTCATGAAAAGTAAAGTAGTTGTGTTTTGTACTTTGAAGCCCTTTTACATCACACTATGTTGCTGTTGGAAGGTGGCTTTCTGGCCACTGTGTGACAGAGGGCACAGACAGGTGCGTGAAGCAACTGGGCCATCAGAAAGGTGGACATAGCAAGCTCACTCAGCTGTGCTGCTCCAGGGCAGCTGCCAAGGATGTGCTGGAGTTGCACTTTAGTCCCAGGCTAACTCCAGCCCATGAGCTGTGGACTTTGCTCATACTGGCCTGGAGTTTCTGAGGTCCAAGCTCTACTCAGCCTTTGGCTTGTCTATCAAGCTGTCAACCCAGGTGGCATCGTGTCCTCCATACTTGCTGTTTGGGGGAGAAAAAAACTCTGCTTTTTCTTCTCTCCCCTGCTGTTTGCTCCTGCTGAACACTGTGAGTGCTTTCCCTTCTGTCAGCGGTTGCTGTGTGGAGGGATGTGGAAAGGAGGGATAGCTGGAGAGGAGGCTCTTGGTTCCCTCTGTGGGGAGCATCAGCTGTGTCCCAACCAGTGGCTGTTTCTTACTGCTGTAAAAGTGTTGCTCTTTGTTACTCTTCAGCTGGTTTCAGGGTCCCAGGATGGCACCCTGAAACCAGCTGTCTCTTTCAGCCCCATCTTTCTGTCTCTCTTCCCACTCTTTCTGTCTTTTTCAGCCCCATCTCTTGTCAGTACAGTGTCCAGTTTAGGATTAGCATCAGAACAGCCCTTGCTTCTTTGCCCTGTCTCAGATGATTGCATCAGGCTTTGCTGCTTCTAGGAGGTGAAGTTCTTAGCGGTCAAAGCACTCAAGGATGTGTCTGTATTCCTCAGATGTCCAGATGTGCTGCTGTAATGGGTTTTAATCTGCTCAGGTCTAGTCATTTCCTGGAGATGGCACAGGCTGGCTTCCAGCACTTAATTCCTTAGGGCTCCATCCAGTTTTAAATACCCTGCCCGACAGATCTCTCAAGTTGGTCTCTTCTGGGAGAATAAGTCCCATGTGGAAAAGCACAAGTTTGCTGTTCCTGTCTGAGAATGCATCAGCAGTCTGTTCCACCTGTGAGCATGCTCCTGAGCTTCTGTCACTGCCTCCTCCCAGGGATGTCGGCTGTCCCCCAACAGCCTTAGCCGGGCAAAAGCCCAGAACTTGCTCTGAAAATGTAATTTTCCTCATGCTGTTGCTCTTTTGGCTGAGATCCAGCATTGTGCCAGTGCCCAGGGTGGGGGGGTGGGGGTCATGAGGGTGGGAGAGAGGGCACATAGGAGCCTTGTGCTGTGTTTGACTACTTTTGATGTTTTTAACAGGAAATGTGGTATGTAGATGCATGGATATATAATATAATGCAGGGTAGAGATATCATAGTGATATGATGTACAGATGCAGCAATATTTTGTCAGTGTTATTTAAGCTGTATCAGTGAAGTGCAAGGAGGATTGCCAGCACGACTCTTCTAGAAAATCTGAATCTAATGCAGGTCAGGACTTGGTGTCAGTCAGCTCTCCTTTCCTCCCAAGAAGATGTTGACTGGCAAATGCATTTTCTGGTGATCTCATGTGTGGTCCTGTGTTTCCAGAGGGTGGTGGGAGCTGTGAATTCTGACTTTATGTAGTTGATCTCCATGAGATCTAGTTACCCTATAAGGTTTCTCATAGACCTGAAGCTGTGGAAAAATACACCTAGGAAGTGTCATGGCTGCTTTGCTTCTCAGTTGTGCATCTTCAGCAGTTCAGTGTGGTGCAGATTGTGAGGATGGCCACAGTGATATTTCCCAGTTCTTGTCGACTTCTGTTTTGAAGTTGTATGCTGATTTCCAATGGGCCAGTCTTTGCTGCTTTGGTTTGGCTTCTTTCCCACCTCTGGGAGCCCTGAGTGGAAGGTACCCAGGAACTGGAGATTGGTGGGCATGGTTTCTGTTGCTGTATTTTGCACTTCATCAGCCTCTCCTGGGGAGGCAGCACCACACAAGCCACGTGGCATGGATGAAAGGCACCCTTCCTTCTTCTGTGGTGCCTGTTGCAGGTCATCTGCTTAGCATCAGGCCCTTCCCTGGGAACAGGGAACTGGTTTTGTTTTCTTCCTGCCTGATCTTCTATGAAACTCAAAGGTGGAGAGGGTGACGGATTTTGTTCTAACTGGAACCAGTTCACCATGGCATTTGCAATTGCCACAGGGTTATACTCAGCAGGAGATAGTGTAGAGGAAGCAGTTAGTGTCACTGGCACTTGCTTCTGATTTAAGTGAAAGCTGGTCTTTGGCGAGGCAGCTTGTCAGGAGTCCTGCTTGCTCCCTGCATGCTTGGCCAGCAGATCAGCGCTTGTTGATACCCAGGGCAGCCTGGGCCATCGTGTGGCAGGAAGATGGAGCATGGGTTGTCTTGGCATAGCTATCTGAAGCCTGTACCAAGCCTTGGAAATGGGTGTGCTGCTGTTGGGCATCCTGACTGGCTCCAAGTCCTGCTTGCTTGGGCCTGGACCTGATGCTGCTGCTGCCCCTCTTCCAAGGCGTGGGATGGGCCATCTAAGACAATATGACTCCAAAATAAACAGGGTTGCCTTGATGCCAGCTGCAACCCTGCACTGGAGAAACCAGCGTGAGGGTAATGGGCTGCAGTGCCCTAAAGAGAGAAATGGGAATCTGTTCTGCTCTTGCTGAATGTGTGTCCCTGCTGGGCACAGTCCATGCAATGGAGCCTGCTTCCCACTTGTTCAGCTCTTTATGAAGAGGTGGTCTGGTTCTTTGATGGCTACTGGTGTCTGATTCCCTATGTCCTGGTATCCTTGCTGAATTGTCGGATGGGTGCACTGGGCTGTGGTTTTCAGCCCCTTTCCCACTGCCTGTGTTGGGAGGGCAATGCCTTCACCTGGCATCATCCTGCTGCATCTTTCTGGGCAGCTCCAGGCAGAGGACCATGCAAGCTGTGCCTGGGCATCTTTGGGAGACATGACTTCCCCAATGCGGGCAGCTTGTCTGGCAGTTTCAGCTGGAGCCACTAGAGAAAACAGCACTTTGATCCTGGGTTTTTCTTCCCCCAGAAAGCTGGAGCTATGTTTGGGTGTTGGGTTTTTCAGCTGCGACTCCCAGCTGGAATCCCAGCTGGGGGATAATGGGGGGAGCCTCTTCTGATGCTGGGGTAATAGCCTCAAGATGGCTTTAGGACTGCGCTATGCACTGTGCCCAGAGGTGGGGCGTCACCCTGTTTGGTGATGAGCGCTGCTGGAGCCAAGTCCTGGGCCAGAAGCCAGGTTTGTGATCCATGCCAGAGAGGGCGAGACTTGGAAAGCAAAGCAGAGCTCCTCCTGAGTGAAAGATGGACTGAAATACTGAGCAAAACCACAGAGTGCTCCTTGTTCCTGCCTATGCCTACTTGTCTTCTTTCTTCCCAAAGTATGTGGGAGGCCCCAGGATGGATCTGCTAGGGAGCAGGAGGGCTGTGCTCCTCAGGCACATCTGCACCATTGTGCCTCTTCAGGGTGCTTGGTTGGGTTGTTTTTTTTGCAGTTTTGTTTTGTTGTGGGTTTTTTTTCCCCTTTTAACCCTGCTCCTGGTATTGCTGGATCTTCCCCATCCTTGCTGCTACTGATTTAACAGCCACCTCCTTGCAAGGTGTGCTGTCCAGAGCAATGCTTTGTTCAGTTGCACTGCTCTTTCTGTCACAGGTCAGCTAAGCAGCTTTCATTTTCCTTGTTCAGCTCCTACTCCTGTAGGAGAAGAAGAGGAATGGGCCAGGATATGGTTTGTGTAGAAGATGCTCTGTGGCACTGGCTGTTGACAGACTCCTTGCTTCTCAAATTGTAAGCATGGGAAACACCAGGCTCTGCTGGGGTTTGTGTGAGCAGCATGGCTCCTGCCTGCTGGGTGTCTTGCAGCCTCTGGCCACAGCAATCTTCTGCCCTGTCACAGAACAGAAGAGGTTTTAAGCACTCTGCAGAAGCAAGGGCTTGCTCTTTTTTACCTCCAAAATAGAGGCTGGCAGGAAAAGTGAAAGGAAGTGACTTAACCAAAGACAGGAAGGGAATATGTGGCAGAGCCAGGGACAGAAAGCAGGACTACCAGTTCCTACTCATCACTCCTACTCTGTTGCCTCTCTGGGTCTCAGCTTCCTATTCAAGGCATAAGCAGGATTTTCTATTCCTCTGAGAAGCTGGAGGTCAGGAGCTTCTCTCTTGAAGTATCTTCAATGCTCTGTGCATCTTTGAGTTTTGCAGCAAGATTTGCCCAGCTGAAGTTAGAAAGCTCTGACTCGTGTGATTACAGCAGAGTTGCAAGCTGTGTCCTTGGCTACCAAGTGGAGCTTCTGATACTCCAAAGAGCACCGTGGTCCTTGTCCACTGTTCACCCTGCAAAGAAATGCTACTCTCCAAGAATGTTGTGCCTTTGTTTGGAGGGCCATACCCAACTTTCTGTTAAGGGTTTGTGTTAGGGGTCCTGTTTCTCTCTGCTTGCAGTGTATCCCCTGCTAAAGTTTGCTTCATGAACGGTCTTCTTTGACTTGCCACCCAAGCATGGTACCTGTCTGATCATGTCTACATCAGTTACCTGGTTCTGCAGACAGGGTATCTGAAGCATTGCAGTCTTCCTATTAGAAAGTAAAATCTTAATATACTCTTTGGAAGAAGGATCCTGCTAAATAGCTGTGTATCAATGAATAGCTGTACTCCTTCACATGGGTAGGAGCTCCAGCAGTGGGTACAATGGCTGTTGCTTTGTTCTGTTGCCATGCTGGGCTTCAGGCCTCTGGAAAGGCTGCAGCTGGGCAAGGATGCTGGCTTATAAAAAGGTGGCTTATAAAAGGCAAGGATCCCAACAACCCACACTGTAGGTCTCCCTGCTCAGGATGGGGAGGAAGTGGATGGGGAGCTCTGAAGTAGGAGCTGAGCAGAAGAGCTGCATCTCTGGTCAACTCTTCTCATCATTAAGCTGGCGAAGGCTGTGGAAACCTGTGCAGCACTGGAGCTTTCACCATTTCCTTGGCAGGATATATTCCAGCACTGATCTGTAGCAGAGGATCAGGCCAGACAAGGCCTGAACAGAGCAGGTCCAGCCACAGGCAAACCTTAAGCGTGGCAGTTAGGCTGGGCTGAAAGCTGCCTGTGTCTTGCCTCTGTGCAGCCTTGTTTGAACTTTCCTCTGGCAAGGAGCAAAAGGAACCGAGGAGACCTAGGGCTAGTCCAAGCAAGTTTCCTCTGCTCTGTCCGCCCCCAGATGCAATGGGGGCGGGGTTGGGGGTGATAGCAGCAGCTCCAGACCGTCCTCCCAGAGCAGAGCAGTTTGGGGGGTCAGGACAGCTTTTGAGCAAATGTTTCTTTCCCTCTGGTGTTCCCTGCCTCTTGGGCAGGGAGGGGGAAGTGAAACTGTGGTTCAGACTGAGTCCTCTGGATGGCAGGAAAATTGCTGAGTAGCTGGTTTCCAGGTTGCCGAGGATCTAGCCAGGGCCCGGTGTGGCTGCCAGAAGCAACAGGCTTGGAATTTCCTCTGCCTGGTGCCAGCTCCAGTTGGGCTGGCCGCAGTACCTCTGCTGGAGCTGTAGCTCTGCTTGAGCTCTGCAGTTGGGGCGCTCCCAGAGCAGGGGTTACACTGGGCTGGAGCTTCCCCCCTCATTCTCACAGCCTGGTTTCTATTTTCTTTTCCAGGGTCCAAGATGTTTTGAATTACATAGCCTGTGTCTCCCGCGGGGCTCCTTGAGCAGCCGCCTAACGAGCTGAGCTCCTGACAAACTTTGCTCTGGCTTTAGCTATGCTTGGAAAATTTTACAGCCTTTTCAGAAAAAGGAAATGCCAGGAAAGGCCTGTCTCTTCTTACTTTTATGAGGGGGTCCCAGTTGAGAGAGGATGCAATGAGTTTGGAAAAGAAGACAGGAAGGATTTTGTATATGGTAGTATATAGACTTCCTAGTGATCAGGGTGAGCGGACTCAGTGCATTTTCCTATAGTGGGCACAGTGGGAGCGAGACCTGCAGGGTGCTTGGTGGATGCACCATGGACACAGGAAGCAGTGACTCCTTTGCTGCACGGAGGTGGTGGTCTGTGTCTTCCCTCCAGCTGACAGCATAGCCACTGGCTGTTTAATCTTTGCTGATTATGCTTTTTCTGAATGGCAGTGGTTTTATTTCTTCTGTGGTCGCAGGCCAACTGCACATGCTGTGTGTCAGTACCCAAGGCTCGGGGGAAGGATTGCCACCAGGTGCTGTGCTGGGGGTTCTTTATCAGGGGATAGCACAGTGCCCAGGCAGGGTGTTGTGGGCATAGGACAAAGAATGCAGGTGCTGTCAGCAGAGTGTTTGACCCAAGAGGGATAGTCCTGTGTAATTTCCCCCTTTGGATGAGAAACCATGTTACAGAAGGAGAAACTGAGACCCAAAATAAATGGTGACTTACCTGCCTTCCCTTTGTAAGATGGTGCTGAGAAGGGAGCAAGGAGCCCTCTGTTTTGGAAAAACTCCATCTTGGTGAAGTGCTGAAAATCTGAAAATCCTTGCATTTGTCTGATTTCCTTCAGGAGAGCCCACCAGTGATGTCATGGATCTCCCAACGAGTACTTCTGTCTGGAGAGGCGCTAAGGGTACAGGCTGGTCCTTGCCATCCTCCTTGCATGTCCTCCCAGTGTCCCAGATCCCTTTCCAATGGTGAAAATGCATCTATGGAGACTGGGATGGGGATTTTGGTTGGAGCCTGTAAAAACGCAGCAGCCTGGGGAGTTGTGGAACTTCTCCAGTGGGAGGGATCGAGGTTTCTGTGCGATCCATAGGCGTCAGCTGCTGCCAGTCCTTGTGGATGAGCATCAGACATGGGTAGTGATGACTCTGGGTGGAAGGAGCCTCACACTGGTCCTGCTTTGAGGGCATTGCCTGTTACACTTGTCAGGAGCATGGCTCTGGATAGCTATTTGATTTGGCAGCCTGTGCAGGCCTGGTAGCCCTAAGAGTGGGATGTGGGCACCAGAATTGTGCCCTACTCTCCCTTTTTTCATTGCGCTGCCCATCCCCTGCTTTCTGCTATTTTGGGCAGGAGAAAAAGCACCTCCTCATGGCTGTGTCCCCTCCTCCACCTGAGAAATGAGTGATATATCCCCTTTCCTTTCTTGAGGCTCATGTGCAGAAGCTGAGATTACATTTGACAGGAGAGGCCAAGCACCTTCACTCTGCTACTGGGAATTATGAGACTGGCCCCCCTGTTGGCTTCTCACAGTGGTGAGCTTCTCTATCTCAGCTTGTTATCAGAGCTCATAATGTGTGAAGACTTGTGAAAAAATAGTTAAATACTTTATTGTTATTTATTTCTGTGATGCCATCTGCATATACATGGTTTAGAATGGCTGAAGTGGATGGGTTTTGTACTCTTACTAGTTTCCTAATTTTCAGTGGAGAATCCTGTTTCATGTGAACTTGACACTAGGAAAGAAAAGACCAAGGCCTGCTTGTCCTCTTTGCCGTTAGAACAGTACAAACCCAAAGGAAGCACAGATAAGTGCAGGGGCATGGCTTTGCTTCAGTCTGTGGCACCCCTCCTTCCAAAACACTTCCACAGGTCAGAGGTTCAGTAACGATCTGCCTAGACTGCCCACCTCCATTGGAGAATTCAATGTGAGTTTTGCGTCTCATTCTCTTAAAAGGAAAAGAAAGAAAAAATAAATCAAAGCAAATAAGAACCTTTCTAAAACCCAAATCAGTTTTTGCTCTTTAAAAGTCAGTTTCATGGGTTGAAATTGTACACGTGTTGTTGATAAAAGAGGCGTTGCTTTGCCTAAAGTAGAGCTTCAGTAAAGAAGTGTCCAGCCATTTCCAAATATTTGTATATCATTTTAACCCTGATGTGTTGTTTTAATGAGAAGAATGATTCTTCCACTTGCTTGTGTGGTCAGGACCTTACCTGTAAGCAATTGCTTCTCACCCCACCTTGTGATTTCAAGGATATTGGGAGACTCAGCTACTGGTGGAAAATGTTTATCATTTTGTTTATTATGCTTTTTAATCAAAAGTAATTTCACAGAGTCCTAGTCTGATTAAAATATATTCCTCATATTCATAGGGTTTAGTCTTGCCTTTTTTTCCCCACCATATTTTTAGGGCCCCAGGCATTTTTCTGATGCTGTTGCAATAATAGGCTGCCATTGATAACTCCTCTCCCCAGAATTCCCAGTAGCAGCCTATAGGCCCTTGGAGGGGTCCATGAAGGTCCACAGAGGGTTTAACACCAGTGAAGCAAACTAACCACCCTGGGATTTCAGTTTCTGAGGCTGATGCTGGTAGTGCCATTTTCCGAGCTCTTTTACTGGAAAGGGACGATGTTGACATTGCTCAGGGCTGCTTGTCTGGGTGATGATGTTTGTATTCATCTCACTGCAACCAGATGGAGAAGTTAATTGCTTTCCCCAGCTTCTGGTTGAAGCAGGACTGCCAAAGAAGGTAACTGTGGCTGGTGGTTAGTTAGTTGGAAGGGCAGAAAGAAGAGGTGAGCGTATCCAGGAGTAATGCCGTGTTTTGGCATTGTCGTTCCTCCAAGACCTGGTCCTGAGCATATTGGGTGGCTACTCTTTCACTGTTGGACCTGTGGCTGTTTCTGTCTGTGGGTGGTCCAGTGGCTGGGGCTGTGGTGGCTGTTTGCAGTGTTTTTGGAAAAGCTACCAGGGGTAAGCAAAGAATTGATCTTCCTTGGAAACCAATAGGAGAATCCCAGTAGCAAACACTCCAAGAAGTCAGGCTCCTACTTCTCTTGCTACCTCCTTGCCTCCCTGGGCACAGATATTGCCCACACTTCGATTTGGATTGTGTACAAGTGGCTCAGCTTGAGGTGAGAGCCCAGCAGTGCTTCTTCCAGAGATGACATGCTGATGATCAGGGAGGGGATGAGGCAAAGCTGGGACCTGTCTCAAGATCATGTGCTATCCAGCCTCTCTTTTGCATACAAGGTGTGTGTCTGTGAGGTCCTCCTTGCTCTGGTGAGCCATGGCTGATGGCTGACCCTGGGCTTGGAAAGGAGGAATGTGGGGGAGTTGGGATTGTAGCACTGAAACAGTGAGGAATCTTTGCATCGCCCTTGGCCAGTAGACTAGTCTAATGCCTTCTCTGATTTGCAGATCAGTTAATTTTTATTCTAAGAGGGCTCAAGTGGACCCAAGTGCCAGACTGCATCTCAGTGTGCTGTAGGAAGAACCCAGGATCTGCTTGATTTGATCTGAACAAGCCTGTGGATGGTACCACTTAATGAGCCAAAGATACTCCTCCGGGTGAAGTCAGTTCCTCTCAGTCTGAAATGGGCAAATGTCAAATTTTTCTGGGGGTCTTCAGATCCCATTGAACAGTCTGGGCAGCGATTGAGTGAGAGTCTTGTAGTGACTGGTGATGGTGAGGATCCTCTCTGATGGTAGGATGGTTTGCCTGGGACCTGCCAGTGCCGTTGGAGATCCCAGTGCCAAGGGACCAATTTTCTAAGGTGCTGCTTCTCATCATCATATGACTTGTCAGACCCAATGCTGCTTGGCTAACCACCTCTCAGATTCAGGACAGAACCCATGGGAGAGGGGTAGTTGCAGGATAGCTTCTGGTCGTACAGCTCCTCTGGTCAGCCTCACTGTTGGGGGAAGAGGAGAAAGCCAACCTCCCCTGCCCGGAGGCCGGAAATGAGAATCACGTGGGCTGACTTGGAGCCTCACCGGCAACTCATGCTTGCAACAAACGCAGCGTGGCTGGGATTGGGCTCGCTGGCTGACTGCCACGGTGCTGGGTGGCCTTGTTCAGTGTCCTCCATTTGCAAAGTGGCGGGGAGGGGGGAGAGGGGTGTACCCTTTTGGCTCCAGTGCTCAACGGGGGAGGCTGCGGCCAGAACCGGTTTCTATTCCTCTTTCTGCTGTGCATCCACCCTCAGGTACTTGTCTGGGCCCTCACTGTGAGTGTCCAGCTGTTGCGTATGCCAGGCGTAAAGGCAGCTCATGGGCTGTGGCACGCTGCCTTTTCCCAGGGCCCCGTAGACAGACTTGGCCCCAGCACAACAGCTGTGCTGGGGTTTGCAGCTGCCGCTGCTTCCAGGACAAGAAGGGTCTTGCAGTTTTCATGACAGGGATTTTCTTCCTGCATTTGAGGTCTCTCAGCAGTCATCCTGAAGTCTTTCTCTAACCCCAGCTGAAGTGCCAGGACTCCCACTTCCCATCGCTGAAGTAGTGGTTATTGGAGGGAAAAGCAACATAAGCTTTCTCAGTGGACCCTGTCATGTTTATCCTGTTCCATTACAGTGCAGCAGCAGTGGCACCAGCCGCTGCCTTCCTCCCCTCGCTGGGCTGGAGCGCTGCAGGCTCTCGGCAAATGCTGTCTGCAGACATCTGCTGCCTCCTCCCCCACTGCCTCCTGGCAAGCGGCAGCAGCTTCCCAGCAAACAGCCTGCTCTTTGCATCACCCCCGCACACCCGACCAAAGCTCCCTTCTGCTCTTACAGGCACCTTCGCAGGACCTTGAAATGGTGGTTTCCCTGGTGCTGGCTTGGCTCCAAGCAGCCTTCTGCTTCACAAGACCATAGCTGAAAAAATTCAGGGTGCCTGATGGAGGAGAAAGACTTATTAAAGGTGATGCTTACTGGGTTCTGGCTTAAGATTCAAAAGGGCAGTTCTCTTTGGCAGGGCTCCAGCTGGGGCCTGAGGCAGGCACGGAGTCTGAGGCAAAAAGCTTGGAGCTGTTTGACTAGAGCAGATGTGGCTAGGTCAGCTGTGAACTGCAGCCCTGATGCCAGAGCTGGATGCTCTGGGCTGATGTCTGGCTTGAGTATGTCACATGCAGCAAAGGGAGGCAAAGTTCAGTATTGCAGGTGTTCATGCAGCCCTGTCAGGAGACAGGAGCTTTTGTTTCTTTCTGCTCTGGCCAAGGAATGGGATGGTGTGCTCCTTGGATGTAGATGGCCACAGGGCTGTGGGTTCCTGTCTCCTGAGAGTAACCTCATGGCTTGATAGTCCTGCCATCTTGGCAGTAGGAGGGACCTGGCAAAGTGGCATTTTTGTGGGTTCAGTCTCTCAGTAATGCTGCACCAGGTTCCCATCTGTGGGTATTGGCATTTGGTACCAGAAGGTGTGGCAGTAACCTAAGAGATCTTTACCCCAAGCCCAGGCAGTCCCCTAAGCCACAGTTGCCAAGATGCTCTGGCTGCATCTTGTGTGCTTCTAGCCTGGGGACTTCTCTGGAGAGCAGAGGAGCTGGGAGAGACAGAGCAGAAGGATTTAATGAAGTGGGCATGAGAAGTGTAGCAAACTCCTTTCTCCTGAAACCAATGAAGCAGTAGCTGGGAGCATGAAGGCAATGCCTGTCTGTGATCTCAGGGCATGCCCAGAAAGAGGGCTGAGGTATGTGGATTAGTCAGAAGGGATGATAGAGGATGAAAGAAGATTCTGCAGCTCTGACTGTAAAGGCAGTCTTGGAAGAAGGAGCTGGAGGGATTGCTGGTGGGACATGAAAATAGGAGCTTGGAAAGATGGGATAAACAAAGCCAGTAGGGAAATTTGCCATTTTGTACCCAGATCAGGAAGATGTGAGCACAGTTTGAACTGATTTAGACAAGAAGGCACAACTCTGTGTTTGGAGGGAGAAGGGATCATCATCTTCATATGGCCGACTTTGCGGTGAAGGAGTGCAGAGGCACAGCCAGATCCCCCCAGGCAGCTTGGAGGAAGCTTGGTGTTATGTAGAGAAGTATTGCTTGGTACACAGTTGGTTCTGGCCCCCCTGTTTGCTTAGTGAGACTGTGGACCATGGCTGTGCCTGGTGTCAGAAGAAGTGGTAGTGGGAGAGCTGTGTGGATGCCGTGTAAATGCTGCTGGAGGAGCCTGCAAAATCATCAGAATGCCTGTGATGGATGTGGCATAGAGATGGGGGCTGTGGGACAGAGTGTCTGGCTGACAGCGAGCAATGAGGCCAGGGGCTGCATGGCAAGCATGGTTGAGGTGCACCTGTCAGCACACTTCTGGGTGCCAGTCTCTGGCAGCTGGGCCCAGTGCTGCTGCACTGAAGGAGAGAGCCTGGAGCAGATCCAGCAGCCGGACCCAAGTTGAGTGCTTGGGTGTGCTGTTTGTCTGGGCAGTAGCCGCAGGCCCCTTCTCCTTGTTGGTGTGGCGCTGAGCACAAAGGAGAGGAAGCAAAGGAAGGATAAGGCATGTGTTTGAGAGGGAGAGGAGAGATGCCACGGAGAAACAGAACTGAGCTCTCTTCTTTTTGTGCTGGCAGATACTCAGTGGGGTTGGGGCAGAGGGGCTGGGTTGCAGGCCAGAAACACTCACACACAACCCTGAGAGGGGAAGCTGAAATGCTGCAGGAAGCCATGCTCTTGCCTGCACAGGTGATCCAGAGCTGCTGCAACTCAGAGGTGACAGCAAAGCCATGCTTCCCCCAGCCATGTAGACCCTGTCTCAGAGCCTAGGAGAAGATGGCTAAGGAGGTTAGAGGGCTCTGGCAGACAGCCTTTAAAGCCCCTACTGAGGAATAGGGGTGTCAGGAGCAGCTGGAGGCAAGGACTGGTAGGTTCTGGTGTTTATCCAATGCTGAGGAGAAGCAGAAGGTGCCATGTGGAGGACAATTGTTGCCTCCCCCAGGAGATCAGTGAGAGAGTGCAGGGGAAGGCAGCTCGGCACAACGTTATCCTGAGAAGAAAGCATTGATAATTGGAGGCAGAGGGAGCACCAGGACTCAGGAGATTTCTGCTCCTTTGAGCAGGGAAGGGGTGCCAAGAGTCCAGCAGGATCCTGGCCAGGGGAGCACTCCATCTTGTGAGTGCCTGGATAGTGCCTGTGGTTGTGACTTTGTGCCCAAAAGCTTCCCAGAGGGAAGTGGCATGGCAGGTGTAGGTGTATGGACTGCAGGGACTGGTGCTGGGCTCAAGGCGAGCAGTACCTGGCTCTTCCCCCTTCTCTAGTGGTGCTGGGTGCATTCCTATGAGTTACCATTCCCTCCATGTCAAGGCTGGTGCAAGACTTTACCCCCAAGTGCTTGGCTATCACTCTTCTGGGCGCCTGTTTTCTTCTGCAAGGAGTCCAACTCCTGGATTGGACCCGCAAGCAGGACTCTGTCACTAGTGGGTCAGGAGCAGGCTGAGCCAGCACCCATTGAATGGAGCTAAGCACAGGCCCTGGGCAACACCGAAGCACCAGCTGGCCCTTTTGGGAGGCCAGTGGCCTCCCTAGCCCAGAGTCGTGTGGGGCGGCCTCAGTGGACCTGCAGCAGCTGTCTTCTCTGCACTGGAGGGATGGAGCCAGGAAAGGGGGAAGGGAGAAATCACCCCGCAAAGGGTTAATAGTAGCTTCAGCCTGCTGCTCAAAGCCCGGGCCCTGCTGCAGGAGTGGTGTTGAGCAGCCTGCTCCAGTTGGCATCTGTCCCAGAATGCTTTGGAAAAGCACTGGCCTCTGACCCCCAGTACAAACTGAGCCCAGCACGTGGGAGGGAGAAATTACTCCCAGACCTTCAGGCTCCAGGGTTTACAAGCTGCCTGCAATAAAGCAGCCATTTTTTCCAACAGTTATTAAATCTCCCCTTTTAGCTCACTGCAAACCTCTGCCTGTCGTTCCCCTGCTCTGTCCCTAGCCCCATATTGTGCTTCTCCAAGCCCAAAACACCTCTATAAGGTGAGGCAGGCCTTTTTGGGGAAGGCTGAAAGCTGGGGAGAGCTCCAGCCACTGGTTCATGAACAGTGCCCCTCACGCTGCAGTGGCAGGTCCCGTCCAGCTTGGCTGCTGTACTTGTGTCCGTCTGCCTGCTTCCTGCATGAGCCAGTGCAGGCAGCAGCAGCCTCCCCAGGTGCCTTGCTGCCGCAATCCCTGGGGGAATCCTGCACCTGCTCCCCCCACTTGCAGGGTGCACATCTGCACCCCTTTTCTGAGCCCCCATGGGGCCGCTGGGCCTCTGCTGATGGACCATATTTCAGTATTGTCTTATTGTCCATGCTGGAGACTGGGAACCAAAGAGCAAAGGTTTTCTTCTTGGCCTTGCTGATAGCTGGGGCAGCTATGGACAGCGCCTTTGTTTTTGTTTGCCGCAGTTCTACTATCTTAAAATGGGAATTAGGAGCAGGGTTTGCACTTACCTTAGGTAAGTGCAGCTCCTTAGGTAACTTATTCTGTCTGCGCTCCCTGCAGTGAGTAACGGATTAATTGCCAGGGAGGCTGGCCAGTTTCTATGGGAGATCACTGCGTGGGAGGCTCATGAGGCTTCCTTCACCAGCTAGTGGTTGTAATGACTGCTGCAGCTGGAAAGTGCCAAGAACTGCTTATTCACATAGGATTTCGTGACCATCCAGTTGTATGGAAGTGCCGAGTTGGCGTGGAGCAGTGAGTACTGCCTGTCTGGTGCTGTGCTGAACTTGCCAGCATGTTGAGTCGCTGCAAAGGGTGTGGGGAGCGCGTGTTTTTGTTTGTACAGTACTTTGGAAACAGAGCACTCTTACAAGTGGCTACCATGCCATGGGCACTGTGGGATCCAGATAAATGAAATGGGCGCTAGTATTTCAAAACAACCTCTTCCCTGCTCCTCCCACCTCCTGTGCACATTCCTCTGCCGAGGAGCAGGCAAAGGTGAGGAGGTTTCTCCAGAATGCAGCCATAGCCCATAGCCAGAGAGCAGCTGCAGCAGCAGGCAGCCTGGACTCCACAGCCCTCTTCCTAGCAGATTTAGGACACATTGAATGGAGCAGGTCACCTTAGGCTTGGCCATGCCACCCATTAGGCAGGTGACACCTGCCTGGGGCCCCAGACCACACTCCCTAGCCCTTGAGGTGGCTGGAGGACACCAGCTCTGAGGGTAGTAGCCCTGGAGCCTTAGGCTTTCACTGCCCTTCTTTTTCAGACCCAGTGGTTTGCCAGGAGCAAAGTGCCTTAGCGGGAATCTCACACTGCACTGGAACTGGCAGACCTGTGCTGTGCCTTGCTCTGTGCTGCACCCCTGGGCACAATGAGGCAGGGAAGCCATTTTCCTAAACGTGTCTTGGGCCAGTCTAGGATTTACTCAACACACAAGAAAAAAGCACATTCATCCGAACCCCCTTCTCTCTCTGAGGCTTGGTTTTGTTTTTAAATCAATATGGCAAGCGACCAAACTGGCTGAGTCAGTCAGCTGGCTGGCCACCAGAAGTAAAAATGCGGTTTTGTCCCCTCCCTTGTTCCACCCCGTTTCCCCCTGGATTTTTTTTCTCCTTCACTTAGCGACAGTTTCATGTATTTACAACAAACTTCTTTCTGCCTCTTTCTCTCTTGGGGCTGGGACAAGTGGAAGCTGTTTTTTATTTTCAGAATCAGCCTGGGGAGAGAAGGTGCAGAAGGGCAGCCTGGCTTTGCCTTCTTTCTTCTGCTCACAGTGATCCTGCCTGGGAGGAGAGGGAGCTCTCTGCTATGTTCAGGCCTTTGCAGGCTGATGGCAGCATCTGCTGTCATACAGGCAATTAGATAGAGAGGTGAAGTGTCTTGCCCAAGGCCATGCAGGCCAGGCCTGGGAAGATGGGAACTGAGAGTCAAGTCTCCTTTGGACCCTGACACCCAGAAGCCATGCTGGCCATGGGCTGGCTTTCAGGGAGCAGGAAGCTGTGTGAGGTTCCTGAGTGTTTTCCTGGCTGCTGTGGTGTAGGAATGGTCTGGTTGAAATGTACCCTGAAGTTGTCTCTTCCACTGGGAAGATGGGTGCCAACATCTTGTAGAGGAGCAAGATGCTCTTTTGTCAAGGGGAAACCAGGGGTATGTGAGCTCTGTGTGAGTTTGGTGGCATAGGCAGCTGGCCAGGTTTCAAGCACCTCGTGCTGTTGGGTTGCTCACAATGTATCCGCTGTCCTGAGAACGGGAGCATAAGGGTGTTTTCTTGCTGTGGCCTGTGGTTTGGCCATCAACATCTTTAATTCCTAGGCATCCCAGTTCTGTAGCCCGATCTGTGGGCAGCCTTGCGACCCAATCTCAGGGTGGACAGGAGATGGTGCAGCGGGTGGAGCAGGTGTGATCTAAGTACTCACTCTGCTCCCTCCCTCCTTCCTTGTGGCAAGCCTTAGTTCCTGCCTGAACTGTGTGACAGATCGTAACAAGTCATGGGATCTCAATGTGTGTCCCAGCTTGCAGCGGGTCACTGGGTACTGGAGCATGTGGCACCCCACAGAAGTAAAACTTAGCCGTAAATAAAGGAGGTTACTCCATTAAGTTTTCAGATGCAAATTGTCTGGTTGGCTTCAGAGACAGATTTTCTTAATTTCTGTGTTGATCGTTGCTATTTCAAATGCATACAATGCAGCAAATTCTCCAGTCTGACTGGCTTCTGTGTACTACAGCAAGGGGGCTGTATGAGAGTGAGCAGCTCGCTGCCTGCTGTGAGCCATGCAGTAGCTGAGGATACCCACATTGGTCTGAACTAGTTTGCTTCTTCCTCTGTCGTATATCATAACTTAATCACGGGACATACTTGCAAGGCAGCAAAGGTGGGAAAGGGGAGAAAACTGATTTACTGTTTTTTATTTTAGCAAGGGAGTGATGGGCTAAGAAATGTTAAAAGGCAAAATAAATCCTTCACAATGTTTTGCTGTGTTGAATTGAAGGGAACTGAAAGATGGACAAAAAGGCTTAAGAACGCAGTGGGGAACGCATGTGGTTGAGCCTCTTTGCCACTTGTCACGTGGGGAATGCAGACATGAGGGGAACGATAGCTCTGTTATTCCCCAAGACTTACGTCTCTGCGTATGTAGTTGTGTCCCCACCTCTTTGATGGCTGTTGGCCATCTCTGAGGGTCTGCTATATGATAAAGCTGGAGGTGGCTGTGAAAGTGCTGCAGTGTGCAGACGTCTGCAGTTCATACAGGAATTATGCTAGCAACTCAGAAGAGGTGAGGAAAAGCGAGAAGCGATGCTGGGATCTGGTGATGGCAGAAATTTCTGGGACTGGAAATTAGTAGAGGGTAATGGATGCTGCATACCTGCTGGCCAGTAAGGGGAGCTTTGAGGTCAGGAGGATGGTGGGGATGTATCTGCTACCTAGTGCCTAGTCCTCAACCTGTCATCACTTCTCTTTCCTTTCCCATCTCTTAAGAGCTTATGCCCATAGGCTTGACGATGTGTGGGAGGAGGAGAGCTCTGTAGCAATACCTGAGTGTCTTTCTAATGGAAATCACTGTGCCTGACAGAGCCACCCTTTTTCCTTAAACTTATTTGTGGTCATTCACTCAGCAGCCATCCAAGACAGAAGAAGAGGAGGAATGGTTTTGCAAAAGAATCTAGTGGCCTGCAGTTTGCTGACACTTGTGGCCAGGTACTGAAGTGGATACCATTGTTTTTCACCAAACATGGAGCACACTGGGGACCTGACCCAGTACAGGAACTTTTTGTGTGCAGTGCTTTTGGTAATTGCCTCTGTTAGTGGATGTCTGCTTGATCCCGTGATTAACCTGTGTGCTTTTGATTTTGCCGGAGAAAAGGAAACAAGATTTGTCAGTTCAGTTTTGTCCTAGTTGGTGTAATTTTTCAGCCCTTGCCTGGTTGGATTGCAAACCTGTGGGGATCTCCAAATCCCACTGCTCTTTCTGACACATAGGGGCAGGGAATATAATCCTGAAATGGATCTGCTGTTTAAATCCTTTCCATCTCATGATCTGAAACTTCAGAACTGCCTGGCCTTCAACCCCCCTGTTTACACCCTAGCTAGACTCCTCAGAATGCTGGTGCTGCCTTACAGCTGTTTGTGGTGTTCCTCCACCCAAAAACATGGTTTTTAAAGTTGAGGGAGTGGAGGAGGGAAGCATCCCTGAGGAACTACTTAACTTCCAGACTTGCTTGCATTCTGCTCCCCAGGCAGGTGACTGGAGTTTGGCATAGTCTATTTCTAACCTCATCACCAGGAAAGATGCTTGTAACAAGGTCTGACCCATGGGCAAACTTCTAAACAAACACAAACTCCTGCAGCAAATCAATATCTGGATCAATGGGGTTTTTTTCCTCTCTCTGAGTACAGCTGTGTTGACTCAGTCTACTGAGGCTGTTTCCTAGATCATCTCCCTGCCAAAGCCTGAAATGAAGAGCTGGAATTTCAAGCTCTTTTCCATTTATGTTGTCACCTGAGTTGAAGGAGTACCTGCATTTTAGGCCTCACTGAAAGTCTTGCTTATAGTTCTTGGAGTTAGCTTGCTATCTCCAGTATATCAGAGAGGTGAAAGGCAATGGGCAGCTTGGCAAACCCTGAGCAAAACTGGAGGTTTGTACTTGCTGCGTTCTGACCTTCCTACTTGTCAGGTGCCCTTTTGAATGCACTCCAGAAAAAGGCAAATGACACTTCAGTGGACTTGGTCCCTTCCACTGGCCCACATCTATAGGGACAGTTTTGAGGGAGCCCCCCCCCACCAGTGTTACCCACCAGTGTGCTCTGTGTGTGTGTGTGTGTGTGTGTGTGCATGTGCTGGACAAGGAGGCTTAGCCCCACGTGTGCTGTGTTGTGGCAGGTGTTTGCCATCACATCACCATGGGGGTTAGAGACTGGTAGAAATGGAGCACTCTGAAAAAGCCTCATCTTGCACAGCCAGGCACTTTGTGTTTGAAGCTTTGTTTGTTGTTTTACTTGTCTGGAAGGGAAAATCACTCTTGTGGAAGTAGAGATGAAAATGTAGCTGCTATCTCATCCTCGGGCTGTTATCACTATGTGGAGGATGGACACTGCATGTCCCCTCCCTGGGGTCGTGCATGTACATCATCCTCTGATGTGGCGTCAGCAGGGCCAGCAGCCAGGCCCGAGCTTTTGTGATGGTCTCCAGTGAATAATGGGCGTTTGAGTATGAGCTTTGTTTGGCACAGAGCAGGTGGGCAGCACTGTGTCCTGAGGATGCTCAGGAGAATGGTCTGTCTGCTCCTGGACAGTATGTCCAGATTTGGGAGCTGACAGCTCATTTCCTATTTTGCATTTGGCCATGAAGATGATTGTTGTCTCCTGGATTTGCCCATGTGGAGTGAGGCTAATGGGCTTGGCAGTCAGAAGGGTGAACCCACTCATGCCTGTGATGTTTGGAAAGAGCTATGAAAGACTTGGAGCCCACTCTGCTCCAAAGCTGTTATATCTGCAACATGCCCAGGCTCTCTCTGTGGAGTGTTTGAGAAAATCCTGCAAGCTGCAGCTGGATGTGGGTAGGGTGGTGTGTCCTGGGCCTCACATGTATCGGGCTTTACTTGCTTTCACAGTGAGGTTCTGATGGCTAGAGGTGGGACTGCTGAATTTGCTGAGCCAAGCTTTGAACAAGAGAACTGGTGTCCTCTGTTCCCTGCTGTGCTGCAGAGTAAGCTCCCTGTCTAGATTGAAGTGCCAGGGCCTGGATACTGTGGGACTTCTTGTGCTGAGGCCAGGCAGGGCTGGGCTGCAGGAGGAGAAGTGCCTGGCTATGTCCTGCAGCCCTGCTGTTCTGCTGAGGAAGGAGGCACAGCAGGACCTCCATCACAATCACCAGCAGAGAGGCTTCTGCCTTCTCTCGTACTTGTGTGCTGGTACAGACACGCACATGTGTACAGGTACAGGTTCACACCAGCATGAACATGCTTGTGCAGATTCACATGAATTTGCAGTTAAGCAGGCACACCCATGCTGGCACAGATGCAAACAGACCCATGCTGGTGCAGGCCTGCTCGCTGCCATAGAGGCAGACGTGTTCATATTTGCATGACTCCAGGCTTGTGCTGGCACAGGCACTGGTATACATGCTCCTGTGCTCACAGACACTGGCAACGGAGCTAAGCCATGGCACTGGTCTATTTTTGGGAGCACTCCTAAGAATTGTGAGCATGTTTCAGATGTTAGAGTCTTAGATGGGAGAAAGCTAGAACAGATGGCTAGAGGGTTCAGAGCAGCAGCCCTGCTGAGAACAGATATTTATAGGCAGATTTAACCCTTATGTGGTCTCTGGAGCCATGTTTAAAGGGACGGCATCTGGAGCAAACGTGGTAGAGCCGAGTGATGACCTCTGAGGGTGTGCTGTCCTTTCTGGTTTCTGTGAGCGATTATCAGTGTAGTCTGGAAATCCCGTCTATGCTCTACCTCTTTCTCAGGGGACGCAGCTTTCCCTAGACCATGGAGCCTGATTTCTGTAAGCCTCAGTGAAAATGGGCTGGTTGTAGTTATTATTTGCTGACCAAGCTGGGGCAGCGGGTACTGCGGCTGCCCTGTGTTTGCGTGACCAGGAAAATGAGGACAAAGATTGTTTTGTCCCTCTTGCCCTGATTTTTTTTTCTTTTTTTTCTTTTTCTTTTCTCTCCTAGCAAAAGGTTACCCAGATTCTTCCTTTTCCTTGTTGGAAGCAGATACTGTGTTTTCTTTCGTGCATGCCATGTTCTAAAGAGATATAGATTAAACCCTGCCCTGTCAAATCTATCACATGTTTTTACCTGCCCTCATCTTGGAGTCTTGTGCTTGAGCATTTAGGGAAGAGCAAAACCCATCTGGGGGTTGTGCTGCTTTGTTGAACAGACTTGGCTGCAAAGTGAGGCACATGGCAGGTTTGCAGTGACAGCTCTATTTGCAGTCCTTTCTTAGAGAGCATCTAGCCTCCCTTTTGGGGTCTGAGGTAGTGTTGTATTTAACTTGTCTGGCATGTCTTGAAGTGGCCTTCACAGAGCTGAGTATCAGACACAGGGGAAAGTGATCTGGGGGGAAGGAAGAAAGCCATGCATCAGGTGGGACATGTAAAGAACTGACAGAGTAGTTATCTGAGAGTTGCAGGGAAGAAGACACTGGTTTTGAAAGCATGAACTGGGGTGCAGACCTGGGGAAGTGTGTGAGTCTGCTCAGGCTGCTTTTCAGTCTTCCTCTGGCACAATTA
Organism: Illadopsis cleaveri; assembly: GCA_013399915.1. Lineage (NCBI taxonomy): Eukaryota > Metazoa > Chordata > Aves > Passeriformes > Timaliidae > Illadopsis > Illadopsis cleaveri. The sequence goes on along the minus strand of VXBB01014228.1, from coordinate 86,727 downwards.
GGGAGCAGTGGCACACCTGGAGCTAGTGCAGGGTTCTGAGACTGGATAAAAAAGAAACAGAGGTGGGTGCTACTGGCAGAGTTGGTGCTGCCAGGTGAGAGAACGATGGCCTGTATTTGTCCTCGTAAAAATTGGAAGACAGTCTAGTTGTGAGATGGGGAAGCAGCTGCAGCATCAAGTGGAAAAGGACATTCCTCCCTCACAATTGATATAGGCATTTGATCCCATAGGGTTTGAGCTGCAGTGGTTTGTGCACGGTGGCACACACAGCATGCACCTGGGCTGCACCTTTCCTCTGTTGGGACTTCAGCTAATCCAGATACTTGGAGCTACTCTCTGCTTGCCAGCTTGTACCTAGCATGGAGATCCCAGGGAGGCAGTGCTGAGTCTTGTAGGGCTGTTTTCCACTTGTCTTTGCACTGCATCTCCTGTGAATCAAGCAGAGGTGTTTCCGATGTTAGAGGCGGCTTGCAGCAGCCTTAAATCAGGCTGTTTGTCTGGAGTCTGGTGCTTGGCCAAAGGTTTCATGCAGATGCTCAGGGTATGCCTCAATGAGCTGTGTTTGTTATTTTATACCCTGATTCCATGCCCAAGGGGGCATGAAGCTCTGCTGGAAACTCTGGGAGTGTGACATAGAGTGCTGGTTTTGCCTTGGGGATCCGCTCTGTGCTTTGAGGGTGTGAATTCAGAGCATCCCGGAGTTTTCTGTACGCTGATATGCTGGGCATGGGAGATGCAAATCTGTGGAGAGTGGGAGTATGTTGGAGCTGCTTGCTTCCTTGCTTATTCGTTCCGCTTTCACACTGTGGAGGCTTGGAAAGCAGTCCCCCCACGCACAGTTGTGTTCTCACTGCTCGCCTGTGTGTCACATGGAGGAGTTCCCAGTTTTCCCAGAAGCTCTTAGTCCCAGGTCAGCACTTGCACCCACAATCAAAATGTGACTTTATGGTGAGAAAAACTGGTTTTGGCTCCTGCAGCATCCCCCCACATGTCTGAAAAGCATAGCTGATCCAGGTGTGAAGCTGGCAGTGCTGGCAGCGCTCAGCCAGCTCACAGTCTGGTCTGCTGCATGGTGGTATCATCTGACAGCTTTGTGTCTGTGGCTGTCTGACTGCATTTTGTACTCAGACATATCGGTAGGAGTGAGGTTGCTTGGCAGGGTCACTGGGCATGCTGACATGGTGTACCTGTGGCTGAGCTGGCCAGTGTTCTTCCAGGGCCCACAGAAGGGCTGGCAGCCACCTGCTCTCCTCCTACCTGAGGAGGCAGAGAGAGAACCTGGCAGGAACATAGGGCGCCCAGTTGAGTAACTGCCAGTCCTGGGATCTGCCCACACTTGCCCAGTCTCCCACAATGGCCCCATTGTTCCTGAGAGGGCAAGGAAGATGCTTCCTGCAGCTTCCTGGGCATCATTAACCCTCTGCCTGCCAGGAACAGGCTGCAGGATGGGCATGGAGCAGGAGGTCCCATAGGCAGGTGGAGGAACTCCCACTGCCCTTGGGTGCAAGGAGGGGAGCTGCACAGGAGCACCAGCCTGTCTCTGCCAGCTGCCTCTAAAATCACCTCTAGCTGCTGTTTTGAGGACAGCTAGCATGTGCCTGTGCTAAAGACATACACCGGAACAGCAGGGCCCTGTTGAGCCTTGATTTCCTCTGATAAGGCATAGGGAGGCTCTCTGCCTTCTTCTAGGCTGCTTTCTGCCATGACCTTTCCTTGGGAGCAGCTGCCAGTGGCTGAGTTGCTTAGGCCCCAATGTGCATGTCGGAGCAGGACATGTCTTTAGGAATGGGACATTTAGGGTGTTGGGGGCTTAATTCCAGTGGCTGAGATACTGGTGTGGAACCTGTTTGAAGCAATTCTAGACTGATCAAAGTGCCTTCTTCCTTCCTGTCCTGTAACGTGATCTTGGGCCAATGAGCTGCTCGGGGTCTGCTGTGGCTTCTGGTTCCTGTTGTTGTGGAGACAGAGCCTTGGAGGGCACAGGCGTGCCTCACTGTGGGTGCAGGCTCGGAGCCAAAGCACAATATCCGTGTGCCAAAGAGGACAACAAGTACCCTGTTGCTGGCCAAGGGAGTTGGACGGTTGTGTCCCTCTCTGCTCGCTAGTTCTGCACTGTCCATCTTTCAATAGCAGTTGTGCTTCCTCAAAGTTTTCTGCTCCGTGTGTTTTCTGATCAGCTGATTCCAGGGGTTATAGGGTTGCCTCAACACCCCTGCTCTGTCACAAACTTCTTCTCCAGAATCCATGAGACAAGGGACAGGAAGAGGCTTTTGACTAGCATGCTAGGACTCTGTACAGGAAACTTTCTGGATGTCAGTCTTCAGAGATGTCGACCCTGATGTATCTCATGCTAGCTCAGAGGCTGGAGAATTGGCTTGGTAATCCAAACAGTTGAGGACTTTGAAATCTAATAGATACTTTGTGAAAGTCGCCAACTAGTTCTTCTTGGAACCCCAATGCTAACTTGTTTCTATCATTACCTAAACGCCCCTCCTGCTTCCGAAAGATCTCTTATTTCCTCCCACTAAGTAGCCTTTGCACTCTTCTCCCCTCCTTTGTACCCTGGTCTTTGTTGTTGCAATAACTTCTCTTAGTATGTTCTGTTTCTTAAATAAGGGCAGAACTAGAATTAACTGTGGAGGACCAAAGGCTGAGTTGGGAGCACTTGATGACCCCAGCTACTGTACCTAGTGCAAACAATGCTGCTTCAGAGCTTTATCTGGCTGAGTCTGGGCACTTGGCCTCTGGCCACAAGGACCACTGCAAACGCTAAAGCGTCCTGCAAACCTCAGAGCTGGAGGAATGTCAGAAGCCCTTTCCCACTTGGCTAGTCATAAGCTAACAAGATCTCTCTCTCCTGGTGGGGAAGAGGGGCTCTGTGGGGAGAGCCCCAGGGCAGACTGCCTTTGGGCCTTTCTCTTCATCTGTGGCTATACATCTGCTGCTACAGAGGGCTTATTGCCTCCCCAGAGGGCTGCAGTTAGTAAGATGGGGCAATTCCTAGCTCTTTTTGCCTGTTTCCTATTGGATGGTTGGAGGCCTGGCCAGGGTTAGATCACTCTGTCTCTGGAGGAGCTTTGTGAGTTTCTTGAGTGTTTGCATAAGGGCAGAGTAGCCCCTGAGACGCGGGACTGGGTCTGTGGGGAAGGCCATGCTGCTTGTTGCACCTGTCAAGTGGCAGAAGCTGGGTAGTTTCAGCTTTACGTATGGAGAAGGCTTCTGGGGGTAAAGGTGAAGCATGGTAAGGAGGTAGAGCAACTGCTGTCTTGGGGTGCACAATGGGGAAATCTCTCTCCAGATTGGTGCTAGCCCAGACTCTGATGGTAAAGCCAGATGGGGAACAGTGGCTCCCCTCTCCTCGAGGTCTCTTCTTCCCTTCTGAGGCCAACACTGTAGTCCAGTACTGCTTGCAGGCAGCTGCCACCACTCAGCTGCAAGATCAGCTGCCTGTGCTGATCCTCTCTGCACTGGGGAAGGTGAAAGGTTTCCCAGGGTGGAATTTCCTGTGAGGTAGTTACATAGCTGTTTCCCCTATGACCTTACACCCTGATGTGCCTTAGTCATGATGGCATGCAAATACGAGGCAATGGGGTGGGGGCTGGAGAGAGCTGCTGGGAAAAGGAAGTGACCTCAGCCACGGTTTAAATATAGGGCCCAGCGTTTGCTGCTGCTGGGCCTGGTATTTATAATCTTGGAGGAGTGCTCAGCAGCCCCCTGCATCTCTTCTACAGACAGGGCTGGCAGAGAGCAGTGTGGGGGCAAGGTGTTCGGGCAGCCACCCTGCTTCCCCCTCTTTCCTGCATTTCTCTGTCAGCTCCCTCTCCCCAGGTGTGCTGAGGTCCATACATGTGTGTTCCCAGTTGCACAGACTTGGTGCTGCAATCTATGCAATTTGCAGGCCTGCAGATATTCCAACCTCTTCCTTTTTTGCAGGTGTGTCCTTTGTATATTGCATTTAGTGCCAGGATTGGGCATAGGAAGAGTCCCAACTCTTCCCCAGCTCTCTGCCTCGAGCCTCCTCAAAGGCAAACAAAATTGTTGCACTGCTGGTCGTACAGCAGGGTGCAGCTGGGGTACACGTCCCTGAGAGGGGTGGTAGGGGAGTCCCTGCCACAAGGGTTTTCTACTGGGACCCTGGCTGCAAAGACTGTGCTGTTCTTCAGGCTGGAAAGCGATCTGAGCTTGCTCAAAGGGAGAGCTAGTGTTTCAGAGAGGTTTTCTGCAAGATGGTATGGGATGTCTAGCCCTCTCTTGCAGTGTGCAACAGGCATCTCCATGCCGCTTTAATCTGAACGAGCGTAGTAGGCATCTGCTGCAGGGATGTGGTGCATGGCTCTGCTCCCCAGCACAACCCTCGGCACGCTGTGGAGGCCCTGGAGTGAGGGCTGAGGTGCCAAGGAAGCCTGGGGTCCGGGTGCACACACTGTGCCCCAGCCCAGGCACCGCTGCGCTGGCAGGAGGTGCAGCGAGTTGGCCTGTGCTCAGCCCTGGCCAGGCTGTGGATGCCCTGGGTGATGGTGACACCTAGTGGCTTCCTACCATAGGCTCCACCTCGGGCCCAGAGGTGGGGCACCCGGAAAATCGGATGCTTCTGTACAGCCAGCATGAAGCTGGATCAGCCATAGGCAACAGACCCTGCAGTGCTCAGGAACCCTTGTGTCCCTGGCTTGGACACAGGGGGCAGGGAAGGCAGCCAGTGTGATGGCCCTGCTGATGATGGCTAGTCCGTCACAGAGCCCTACAAACAGACTTTTGTATAAAAAGAAGATCAGAAACTGTTGTGTTGAAGCTTGGAAGCTCCTCATGAAGTTCTGGCATTGCTGGGTTCCAGTCCTGAACACTGCTGGCATTGCAGACTTGTTTTGTTATCGCCAAAGGAGCTCAAAGCAGTTACTGAATCCTAGATGCAGGTGAAAGACTGTCCTCATAGGCTCAGCTACATCAGCTGTTTACCTGACATGTGTGATCCTAGGCAAGGCTTGTCTCCCTTGCAGTTCTTGTGGAAAAAGTGGGGTTTTAAGTGCTCAGCTGTGAGCCCTGCTGCTCAAGACAGCTGGTATAGCAGAGGCAGTGTGAGGCATAGCTCACTAGCTAGGATTTTTAGCATTAATTGCCCAGTCCCAGTAACCCCAGTGCACAATCACAGTGGAAATGGCCTGAGGAGATCTCTTCATCCCATGTAGCAACTGTCCAGGGAGGTCTGTGTTCTGGTTTTGCATTGCAGCCTGTGGTGTTATCTGCCAGAAGGGTTTTCTCAGGGAAACCGCCCCATTCATGTACAGATGAACTTGTCTTAGTGCATCTCAGCACAGCCAAAGGCTGTGTGGGGGTGCCCAGCTGTCACAGAAACCCATGTTCCTGGCCAGATTTCATATACTGCAGGATGAGATCCTGCCTCAGAGGAAATTGAAGCTCCCTGAGCAGCAGCAATACCTTTGGAAGAGATTTCTGGCTTTGCTTCCTGACATGCTGTTACTCGACTGCAGTCTGCCAAGCTGCAGCATACAGGTGGCTGTACTGCCCTTCATGTGGGGCACCCGCAGCTTCCTGCAGGTCTCTCTCGCTGACCCATCCCCTTCAAGTCGCACTAGCCATTGCAGGAAGCAGTTCCGTGTTACCATCCCAAGGGAGCCACACGTGACTGTTGAGTAATGTCTGGCACATGCAGGGTTTCTGTAGGGAACACACCAGTTGGACTGGGAAGCTAGAAGGATTTGCATATATGGTGTTAGACCTGGAAACTCCCTCAGCACAGGACAGGAAACCAGGCTCTGGCTGGTGCTGCAGTAAGGAGGAGAGGAGTGGGAGAAACTGTTGAACTAGGGGGACAAGTAAGGGCTAGAAGAGATCTTCTAACCCTGACTGGGCGGAAGCTGTGACAGAAGAGAGGTTGTAGGGTGCTGGGCACAAAGCAAATGGCATTCCTGATTCACCTTGGTGCCTCTGAGCCTCAACTTCCACCCACCTTACATGGGATGCGTGTCCGTAGGTGGTAGGGAACAGGAATCTGAGGTTTTGTCCTAGTAAAGACCTTTGCGACTTGTGGCCAAGTAGCCCCACAGAAACTCATGATTCTCAAGACAGCTCCAAATGACAGGAGATCAGCAGGGCCTGCTAAAACGACTCAGAGAACTGCTAGGATTCAAAAGAGCAATAGCTTCTCTCTGCAGGGCTTTTAGAACCCTCCCATAAAACTGTTGAGGGCACCACCTTCTCTGCCATTTAAAAGGACACAAGAAGGATTCAAGAGATAAATAGAAGTGAAAAGGGGCTTCTCCAGTTTATCAGTCTGATGCTAAAAGGGCAAGATAATTTCATGACACATTCAAAACAGATGACCCTTGTCAGCAGAGTTGCCTAGTGGAACTTCCTGTCTTCCAGTGTCTCTGAGTCTGTCTGGCCAAAGCAAAGCTTAAATGAGAATGCCTTTAGCAGCAGCAGCCTGGGTTAAAGCTGTTGTCGCTGGTGATGAACACTCAGGCAAGTGTTCCCATACTGGGGTCAGGGAGATGATCCTGTAGTCATTGGTTGCCGTCTTGTTGGGCTCAGATGGGTTTCAGGCTCATCTGGGTGTTTGAACCCATCCTTGACTTTCGGCTGGAGCTGGCCGACTGACAGCAATGCTATTTCGCTACTGGTTTTGAGGGGTTTGTTTCTCACTGGATGAGATTCAAAACCTATTGAAGTGTCTTGTGAGCAGGACCATTTTGAAAGAACGATTTTTGCATGGGAAAGGTCAGGTTTCTGATTCTGGCCTTGTCTCAAATCAGAAATGATCCTAGGGTCTCACACCTCAGAAATCTCACTTCTGGAAAGTTTGTCTTAGTCTCTCCCTCCATGAAATACACTGACTTTATTGACATAGTATGGTATTTTTTTTGGAGGTATTCAACCCCTTCTGCTGTTAACCCTGGGAGGACTGGTAATCTTGGGCTGGTGTTGGGTCATGTGCTAAGGATGTCATCCAGATTTGGAGTGCATGGTATCTCAGGAGGGAGCAGCGGGTTTGTGGAGTCTCTCCTGCTGTTCTCTGCCTAATGTCTTTCTTCAAGAAGCCCTTCAGCTTGCTTAGGACCTCTTATTTCCAAAGCCAAGGTGTTCAGCATGAGTTTGTGGTGGTGTCCATGGGATTTGGATTGGGTTGTCCAAGATTGTGTCTTGTAGTGAGTGATTGGGTGGTTATCAGCATAGGTTGTGTGCTTAGAGGGTGTTTGCAATGGTAACGTAGTCTTGTTACTTCCTGGACAGGCTGGCAGAGAAGGGTTCGATGATCTTCTGTGTGTTGCATCACCGTGTCACAACCCATTTTGTATGCTGGGTGTCTTGTATGTTGGGTTTTGGTGAGCTGTGGAACACACAGCACAGCTCAGGAGGCCTGGGTTCTGGTGTCCACTGTGTATGCACAACTTGGTAGTCGTGGGAGGGAGATGTGACGAAGCGTCTTCCTTTTTGAATCATTGTGGCTCTGTTGTCCTGGCTTCCTCTCTTGTGCCTTCTTCCAAGAGGGATAGCACAGCAGCAATGCCAGCCAGCTCCCAGATGTGGAAGCTGCAAGGCTGCTGGCAGGCATGGGCCCTCATTCTTTGCAGCAGTGTTGGGAATCCATGTTATAGTCCTTTGGAGAGAGCCCGGGAGCATGATTCACCAGAAAGTCTTCCGGGAATGCAGCGGGGTTTCAGGTTTCTTAACTATCAGCTAGCAATTCCCAGATTGCAAATGTCAGCCCAGTCTCTCCTGCCCAGGGCTTACTCCTTCTCTCCCTCTGCTGCTGTTCAGACTGTACTGGAGGAGGCTTACTAGAAGCAGTTTTTTGTTATTTTGTTTCAAGATTTCTTGTCTGCTAAGGTGCCAGCCTTAGGTTTAAAGCTGTGGCTTTTCAGATGTATCAGGTGCAAACACTCTCTGCATTTGGATGTAGCCCTTTGTTCAACAGATACTGTGCCTTGAAAGTCTCCCTCCTATCATGAGGTTGGCTGGGTTGTCCCCCTGTGTAATGATGGTGGAATCAAGGCACGCAAAACTTGCTTGGGCTCGCAAGTGGAATTGGTGGTAGCCAGGAGCAGGAGGCAGGAATCTCATCTGCTTGCTTTAACCACTGGGAATTAAGTTTGCTATTGTCTTTAAAACTACCAGGCTGGAGTGGGTGTGTTGCTAAATTGCAGAGAAAGACAGATTTCTGTGCAGTCTTCTATTTGTCATGTTCTTTTCAAGATGTTTTGAATTGTTTGTCTCCTGGTGTCAATGCATCTACTTTCTAGTTAATTATCTTCCATGGCCCAGATGTATGGCATGCCTGCTGAAATCTAGTTAGAATTTCAGGGTATGTGGAAGGAGCTTACAGCAGTCGAGATGCCTGTTGTCATGCTGCGACCAGACACGAGAGGTTGAGGCGGGTCCCTGCTATCCATGTGCAACTGAATCCAGCTGTTGCTACTTCTGAAAGCAGAACAGAATCTTCAGTCAACTGCTTCTGGCATTTGTCCCATTAGGAATTCTGAGGCAAGTGTTATCCCTCTGAGAGGACACTAGAAGGGAGGACTTTCCAAAGTTTAGCCAGGTCTTGGTTTCAGCCCAGGGTAGCTTTCCATCCTGCCTCAGGCAAGGTTTTGAATGACCTCCCTGGAGCACCAGTCTAGTCCAAAATAAAGAAAGAAGGTAAGTGTCCCCCAGATGTTACATTCTGGAGGAACCTCACAGCTGATGAGGCTCATCCATGCTGCAGGCAGTGCCTGAAGGTTTTGTCATGGCAACTGCCAGGTCCTTCAGGATGGAGGTGTGTGTTCCATGCAGTCACATCTGAGAACCAGAGGGACAGGAGGTGAATCTCTGGGCTCCACAGGCATGGGCTTTTCAGGCCCCTGGGCTTCTTCCTCCCTCCCTGAAGTATTCACCTTGCTGGGCTGTACTAGGGTTGTGCTACAGTGCTGCTGAGCATTCACATTTTCAGTGAGGCATTTTGAAATCTGTTACAAACACAGTATCATGCCCATGCAGATGTGCCACAGGCAGAGCTGGATCTCCCAACCTGCTGTTGAAATGGAAGCACCTCCTCGGTGCGGGTGTAGCCACACAATGGCGTCAGTGGGTTTGTGACCCTCAGGACTGTGGTGCAGAGTATTGCAGGGATTGTGAGTGCAGCAAAGCGGAGGTGGGGGAGGGCCTCTGGGCCACCAGCAGAAGGAGCTGCTGCAGGGCTTGCTTTCTGGAATGCTGTCTGGCAGCAACCTCTTCCAGTGGGGCTGAAGGCTCCCTGTGGCTGGCCAGCCAGTGGCTGCAGGCAGCATGTGTGCTTAATGCTGCAGTGTGTGCCATATGGACCTTCTCCTCCTCCTCCCTGCTTGCCCTCTCTGTGTCTCCTTCCCCCCTTAGCTCCCCTCCCCCTGCAAGTGGTTTGACAGAGCAATTGGGCAGGCACTGGGACAGCAGCTCTGACATAAATCTCTCGTGGTGTGGAATGAGGGGTATAAATATCCAGAGAGTGATGTGATCTTTCCAGCTGCTATTAATAGGTCTCTGGAGAACAAGAGCGAGCAAGCGAGACTGGCTGACACTTAAAGGGCTAGCAACTCCCTTATGTGCTGTGAAAATTAATCAGCACTGTAGCTCACCATCTTCCTCCAGGCTAGAGCAGAGCCCTCACCGAGGTGTGTGGGGCGGAGGTGGAGGAGGAGGGAGCAACTAACAATTCCTAGCTAGGAAGCAATGATAGGCCCAGCTGTGCACGAAGGATCCCAGTAACTAAGGAAGAATGCTTGAGCGGGCCGTGCCACAGCAGTGTTTGCATAGCATGCCAGCAGCCCCTGGCTCAGCTTGCAGGGAGGCAGGTGCTGAGTGGACCCCTTTGCAGAGAAGACTCTTTCTGCTGGCACAGAACTCACTCACAGTGCATGACAAGCTGCAGCCTGCACCTTGTGGTGATCACAGTCTTTTGGGAATTATGGGTCTGCCAAATGTGCCTCACTCTGCTTTCTTTTCAAGGGTGCACTGATTTGCCCAGGCAGAGCGAGCACTTGGCTTTTGCTAGTGGTGTCTCCAGGCTCACCTTCAGCAAGCCAGGAGCAGCATGTGTAGCACTGCTGAGCTCTTGTGGTACTATTTAGACACGTGGAGTTTGGTCTGGAGCTGGTGCTTCCTGTCCCTGGGTGGCAGAAGAAATCTGTGTGCAGCATCTGGCCTGCGTGGTCCAAATGGGAGGAGCAGACCACAGTAACCCCCTCCTTGTGTGCTGGGAAATTCCTCAGCCTGTGCACAGGGAAGCTTCTCGGGTGCATTGTGGGGGTGTCACACAAAGCATATAGCGGATGTGAGCAAGCAGAGTAATATCTCAGCTTCCATGAACATGTGGTTTACTCTCCTTGCCTCCTGCTTCCCCAAGAAGTAAAAATGACTGTGACAGGGTTAGGGTGTAGTTACCAGAGTTATGTGTTGGACCAAGGGTTTTTGGTGGCCTTCTAGAATACACAGTGTGGTACGGAGCTGCATCCCAGTCATCTCTAATGCCTGTGCAGAGTTTCAAGGGGAATATTCCCAGTGTGAGCATGAGACTCTGCCAAGGCAAGTAGATCCTGAAAGGAGGGCTGCTGCAGCATTGCTTACCTGCATGCATGTCCCTCAGCCCAGAAACCTCTGTGTTCTGTCCTAACCTCCTCTTCTCTGCCAGAATCTGCCTCAGCCTGCAGGGCTATTCAGAAAGCTGAGCTGGGTTTTGAGCAGGAGAGCATCATCCTGCTATCCCAGCAGGCCTGTGGCACATTGCATCACCCTGCTGGGCTGGAAGCTCCCGCTAATGTGAACAGCCCCTCACCCAGAGCCTTGGAGCTGGGACTGTCCCTCAGGCCCCTGGGAGAGGCAGAGCTTGTTTGATGAGTGCCTACACTTCCCGGCTCTGCCCTTACCTTGCAACCCACTGCCTCCTTCTCAATTGCCTCAACCTTTGTTCCCTGCTCTGCCCCAGTTTTCTCTTTATAGGTTTGTGTCAAGACTGTCTGCTCAGTTGTCTTTTGTGTGTTTTGCAGGGCAGAGGAAACTTGTTTAGCAGCAAAAGGGGTCCCTGAAAACAGCAGGGCACCAGATTTCTCTCTAGGGTCACAAAGTCGTCTAAGCTCTGGGAGCACCTGCAAAATAGCTCTGAGCATCCTTCTTCTCACCAAAGGGCCAGGCTGGCATGGAGCACCCATTTCTCATCTTGGCCTTGGAAATGAGGGTGCTCGTGTCTGTGGCTCTTCCTTGAAGTACTGGCAAGTCTGCCATGCCTGGGTGAGAGTTTACAGCTTGTCAGCATGCGAGTGAGAAACTGCAGAGCAGGATTTTTTGCTCAAAGGGGCCAAGGCTAATTCCCAGCATGAGCAGCTCTGGGTTGTGCCTTGCCATGGACTTTGTCTGACCCTGTGACCAAGTAACAGCTCCAGTGCACTGGTCCTGGCCTGTGCCTCCAGCAGCTGCACCCATGTGAGGGGCACTGTGCTGACTTGCTGCTCTTTTCTCTTGCAGGTTTCTGATCTAAGGGGCTGGGAGCTCCCTCCACTGGCACTGTGGGAATCTTTAGCCAAGCCAATGCACCCTGACAACAAACTGCCCAGCCATGGCAAGGCAGGCAGCAGCAGTGCCCTGGCCCAGCACCACAATGTGAGCCAAGCACCCACCTGTAACTTGGGCTCAAAGGGTGTGGGGGCAGGCAGCCATGGCAGCAAGGCCACTCAGATTTCCCCTGGCAATTCTGGACTGAAAAATAGCCAGAACACTGTTTCAAACTTCAGCTCCTTGAAGGGCAAGGTGAAGCGGGAACGAAGCATCTCGGTGGACTCCGGAGAACAGCGAGAAGCCAGCACCCCATCACAGGACACAGAATCAAAAGGTAATGCTCTCCTAAACCTTGCCTCAGCATGTTCTCCTCTCAGTTGCTACAAACATCCTGGCAGGACTTGGGATGGGAGCATTTTTAGTTTCTGTGCTATGTGTTCTGTTCAGGCTTGTCCTGGCTGCCTGTGTGACTTTGCATCACTGCTTGTCACATCTGCAGTTTTTCGACCAGAGTGGCTGAATTCTCATTTGCTTTGCATTTCATTCCCTAAACCATTTTTTACACCGAGAATCTGGCACTGGTTTTCACAGACTACTGAGGCCATCTAAGCAACAGCATGGTTCGCTGAAACTACACCGAATGCCCTGCATGTGCAATGTACAAACTATTAACTTGAGACTGAGTTGTTTTCTAACTCCTTGCTGTTGGTAGAGAGCTGCTTTGTGGTGTTGCAGCTGCCCAACAACTCAGCCATGGTTAGCAAGGAGGTGCTACAAGGGTCACTGTCTGAACAGTTCTGTGGTTTCGTCAGCAATGGATAACTCTTGTGTTACAGCGTGTGGCTTCTGGAAAAGGGCTGAGTCAGTGCCTTTAAACGCTTTGCCTTCCCTGTCCTCAGCAGCCTTCCCTGTAACCTCTTGCATTCCATCAAGCTCTGTGCTCAGTGGTTGTGTGGGATACTTGAGCATCTCCCAGACAGTTGTAGGAGGAGAAATTCCAGTGGTGCCCTTGCTTCCAATGAAGACTCACACCCGGTCCGCAGACGCAGAGCTTGTGTTCTGGCTTGTGCCCCTAAGGATTTGTTTTCACAGTCAAAGCCATGTTGACTGACTGGCTTAGGCCAGAGCTGTGCCATGGAAGAACAGGTAGAATGTACCTGAATGGACTTCCTGCCCCCAGTGTTACAGGAGTAATCGTACACCACTGATCATAAGCATTTGCAGTTTTGTCCCAGAACTGTCTTGTGACCATACTTCCACAGGAAAATTATTAAAATGGCTTGATCAGAAATACCAAATCTCCTGTTTCCCTAATACACTGACAGATCATGTGAATATGGTTATGATGTAAAAAAGACGATGTAAAAAAGTAAGGCCAGACAATGTTTCATCAGTTAAAGCACACGACTGGAAGTTATTCATCCTGTGTCTGATTGCTCTCCCTGAGTCCCTAAGTGCCTTTAGGCAAGCCACTTCCTCTCTGAGCTGCATCAGTCCCATCTGAGACAGGGACAGTGGCGGGAGCATATGAGTTTATAGAGAGCAGGAAGGCCCCTGACTGATGTCAACAAAGGGCAGAGTCTGTCTCTTGTTCCTACAAAGGATGTGAATGCGCCCTCCCATTCTATATTCAGATTTTAATTGCTGAATCACACACCCTTTAGGTTTACAGTTAATGCCCAAAGTTCTCTAGTTTGGAACTGCAGGTGGACACATCCTGTGTGCAGGCAGTAAGAAATACATCTCATTCTGAAACTAAGGCTCTCACAGGGAAGTCTCTGCTAAGACAGGGAGCCCAGACTGAGCAGATGCTTCAGGTTCTTAACCAGTGCTGGGCAGATGTCAGAATAAGGCTTATTGCTCAGCATATCCTGGTTGTGTTGGCACTGCCAGCATGCAGCCCTCAGCCAGGCAGGACTCCAGCCTTTCAGTGCCTTAGGCACCTCTGATGGCCCTGTCCCTTCGCAGGTGAGGTGGCTCCCCGTAGTAAGCGCCGGTGTGTGCTGGAAAGGAAGCAGCCATACAGCGGCGATGAATGGTGCTCTGGGCCGGACAGCGAGGAAGACGACAAACCCCTCAGCAGTGCACACAGTGAGTGACTGCCTCCTTACCAGCTCTGAAGCTTGAATAAAGCCAGGTCCTTCCTACAGCTCAGGAGGGCTGATGACACTGGCACCTTTAGCTTTGCCTGTGTGTGCTCACTTAGCTGAGTGTGTGGGGGCCCATTGCAGTTGGTGGTCCTTGTGCTGTGAGAATGTTTGCCATGCAGTGAGATCTGGAACCTGTTTTGTGGAGATGCTACTGAGATGCTGGAGGGAAAGGTGTTGAGGTTGAATGTCCCTGCTGCTGTACGTTGCTCTGGCCACACTGCCCTGGTCATAATGGCAGCTAGAGTGCGATGTGCATTGCTCTTGTTGCAGCAGCTGAGTCTGTGCCAGGCCACTCGCCTTTCTCTCTGCAGCTGTGTTGTAAAGACAGCTGAGTCTAAAGAGGCTCTTGGGGTCTTGACAGTGGTTCAGGCAGAGCTGAGCTGGCCTGAGGTGTGCAGTTTTTGGGACAATGAAGCGTAGGTCTCCTCTTTTCCAAAAGCATCTGTATTCTTTGACATTTATGTCTACAGTTCACTTTGCTTTCAAACTGTAACAGGGAGAATATCTGAGAGATGGGGCAAGGTCCTGTGGGACCCAAGGAGATGCCCATGTTGTCTGCTGGAGAACATGAACATGTAGAAAAGCAAGGAAAGGGTGGCCTCTGTGCTAGCCAGTGCATTGTTGCCATCGTCTCCAGAACTTCCACTTGCACTTCTCAGCACAGTCCATAGCCTGTGCAGCTTGTGCGGGAAGGGATAGTGATGCTTCCCTTGTCACAGCCTGCTCCCAGATCTGCCTGGCGGGAATGGGTCATGGTGGGGCTGCTCAGTGGCAGGGGCTGGCAACGAGGCAACGCCCGAGTCCCCGCACCGGGTTCCCAGCGATGTCTCCTGTGCAAATGCTGTGGTGGCAGGGTCGGGCTGCAGGAGGGTAGCAGGGAGCCAGCTGACTTAAGGGGTGAGAGTAGAGAAAGGCAAGGCATGCCTCTGGTAATTGCAGTGCTTAGTAATATTAATTATGGATCTTAATAACGGCTGATGATTCACAGTCACTCACCTCTGCCGTGCGCAGCGGCCCCGGGCCAGGCGGGCCAGTGCTGCCACCCGCTGGTGGCTCGTCCGTGCCGCCCGCGGGCTCCGGCCCGGCAGCAGCGCCCGCCCGGCAGCTCGTCTCCTCTGCTTCCGCAGGCTGTAATGTAGCAGATCCTGCGATGTCCACGGCCCCACAGCTTGGCCCAGGGTCCAACCCGCTGCCTAACCTGAGCGAGAGCAGTGCTTCCGGCGTGCCCCATGGTGCTGCCCCTGGCTTGCGGTCAGAGGCTGCAGGAGGCGGAGGCGGCGGAACAGGGAAGCAGCCTTCACAGTTTGTTTACGTCTTTACAACGCACCTTGCTAACACGTAAGCAGTTAACCCCATACTTCCCCCACTGGTATTGGCTGGCCTTGTCACACCTGGCCAGCTTTGTCACACCTGCATGCTGCATGCAGCACTTGAGCACAAGAAAGCTGGAGAAACCTGTGTCTCTCTGGTTGCACAGAGTGGGAAAGCCCTGGGGTTCATGAAGTATGCTGGCAGCCTCTGCAGGTGGGCAAACTTGGATTTAAATGCCCACTTCCTCCCAGTGAGGCTTGGCTTTGCACTCTGTTTCACCCACTGTAGAGCCCATCTAGTCGTCTTCCAACAAAATGATTCACCCAAAGCAGTGTGGGCTGCTGGTCTGATTTGAAAGTATCTTAAGGGGTGGGTGTCACAGGGCATGTAATGTAACACATGGCATGGTCCACACAGTTCCACTCTTCTGTCCTGCATTGTCTCAGCCATAGATTCTTAGCAGTTACTTTAGTTTGTTTAGCCTAGTCTGTTTAGTTTTAGAGCTCTGTGTGGGAGATCCCAGAGCATCTTGGTGACAACCACCTTAGGACAGCAGGCACAAAGCAAAGCCTGTCGCAGGTCATGGGAAGAGGGAAGTTGAACAGCAAGTGATCATCCGTTGGGGTCTGTGCAGGACAGATGGGAGAACTCTGAGAACATTCCCCCTTCTTGGTTACCTCCAGAGATTTCCTTCTTCCTGCAGAACTGAAGAATGGAGGTGGCAAGTGGGGCCTTGGATGGGTAGGATGGGGCACAGTGCCTGTTCTCAAGTGATTTGTGCTCTCTCTCTAGAGCTGCAGAAGCTGTCCTGCAGGGCCGAGCTGACTCCATTCTGGCCTACCATCAACAGAATGTCCCGCGGGCAAAGCTAGACCAGGTATACCACCTGTGAACCAATTGCTCCTGTTGGCACATGCTGCCGACTATTACCCTTCCTGTCTGATGTGGCCATTCTCCCCCATCCCCTGGCTTAGCTGTGAAAGAAGGGGTTGCCAGAATGCTCTTTCAGTGGGGTGGGAAGCTGCTTTGCTGCGAAATCTCTTTGGCACAAGTTCTTGCTGTTGTCAGCTGTGAAAAGTTTGGGATGGGGCATGGTGTGTTCCCGTGCTGCCATGTCTGCAGAGTACCTCCCTGTGCATTCCTAGATCGTGTAGTAGTACCTACATTTTTTCCTGGAAAGATTGAAGGTGAACTGCCATGAGGCTTCATTTTGGGACATAGGGGTCTCCTGCAGGGTGCAGGGAAGAGTACCTTCCTAGGATCTTTCCCTGCTCAAGTTTCTTCCCCTTTTCTCTGCCAGGCACCACCTGCTCCTAAAGTGCTGGGCGTTGCTGAGCCACTTCCAATTAACCCTCCTGCTGCCAACACTCCACAGTCCCAGCCACTGGCCCCTCAAGCAAGTCAGCCACAGCCGCAGCCTCCCCCGCCACAGCCTCCAGCCCCACCACCTCAGGCCATCAGTCAAACACCTTTGCCAGCACCCAGCAGCCTGCCCCAGGAAGGGACAAGTGAAGATGGCCGGAGAGATCTGACTCCCAACTCTTTGGGGAACAATAGCAGCAACAACCAGCCTGGAAGTAACCATCCAAATACGCCCACTGCATCTGCCAGCACCATGCAGCCTGGGCAAGTGGACTCCTCTGCCACGCCCAGCTCCAGCCTCCTTGGAGAGGGGCCAGGCCCAGGGATGCCAGGGAATGGGCAGGCAGGCCTGGGCCCCAGGAACACCATGAACTCAGAAGGGCTCTCAAAGGAGCAGCTGGAGCACCGAGAGCGTTCTCTGCAGACCTTGAGAGACATTGAGCGTCTGCTGCTGCGCAGTGGGGAGGCTGAGCCCTTCCTGAAGTCCAGCCAAAATGCAGGTGAGGGGGGTACTGCCCCTCAGCCACAGGCTGCCCCTGCCCAGCCCCCTGCACCTCCTGCCAGCATGAAGAAGTATGAAGAGCCTCTGCAGTCCATGATCTCCCAGACCCAGAGCCTTGGTGGGCCTGGCCTGGAACACGAGGTGCCCCACCACCCTGGTGCTGACATGGGACAGCAGATGAACATGATGATGCAGCGCCTGAATCAGGACAGCCTGACACCAGAGCAAGTGGCCTGGAGGAAGTTGCAGGAAGAGTACTACGAGGAAAAGCGACGGAAAGAGGAGCAGATCAGCATCCACGGCCGGCCCATGCAGGAAATCATGATCCCACAGTCAATGGGGAGCATGATGATGCGTGGGCCTCCACCACCCTACCACAGCAAGCCTGGAGAGCAGTGGCCACCAGGGATGGGCAGCCAGCTGCGGGGACCCATGGATGTGCAGGACCCTCTGCAGCTGCGGGGAGGGCCACCCTTCCCTGGGCCACGGTTCCCTGGGAATCAAATGCAGAGAGTCTCTGGCTTTGGAGGGATGCAGAACATGCCCTTGGATGCTCTTGGGCCCATGAATGCCATGCAGAGGCCAGTCAGGCCTGGCATGGGATGGAGCGATGATATGTCTCCTATGGGAGGCCCTGGGAACTTTCCGCAAGGCACCTTGTCCTACCCACCAGGGCAAGGGGACCCAGAAAGGTTTATGAATCCCCGTGCCAGAGAGGAGATCCTGCGGCATCAGCTCATGGAGAAACGCCCAGTGGCAATGCAGAGGCCCATGGGGATATCCAGCAACTCCATGAGCCAGGGCATGGAAATGGAGAGGATGATGCAGGCTCACAGGCAGATGGATCCATCCATGTTTGCTGGGCAGATGACGGGTGAGAGCCTGAGCAGTGCCCCAATGGGAATGGATTTTGCAGGCACTCGGGGAATGCTGAGCCCCCCTATGAGTCAGTCAGGCCTTCGGGACATGGACACACCCATGGGCCCTGGCAACCTCAACATGAACATGAATGTTAATATGAACATGAACATGAACCTCAATGTCCAGATGACCCCACAGCAGCAGATGATGATGTCGCAGAAGATGAGGGGCCCTGAAATGATGACCCACCAGGGTATGAACCCTGAGGAGCTGGCCAGGGTTAGGGCTCAGAATGGCAATGGCAGTGCAATACTAACGGGACCCCAGAAAATGATGATTCCCTCACAGTTCCCCAACCAAGGACAGCAAGGCTTCTCGACTGGGCAAGGGTCTTACCCCAGCCTGCCCCAGGAGATGGGCAGTGGCTCAGACATGTTCAGCCCTGAGCAGGGCACCATGCCCGTCACTGGCACCACCAGACTCAGCCACATTCCTCTTCCTCCGGCCTCCAATCCCACTCCCACGCCAGGGGGAAACCTGGCCAACATGCACCCAGCACCTTCTCGGGGGCTGGGCCGCCGGCCCTCTGACCTCACCATCAACATCAACCAGATGAATTCCCCTAGTGTGGGTCACCTCAAGTCTCCCACCCTTAGCCAGGTGCATTCTCCACTGGTCACCTCCCCATCTGCTAATCTCAAGTCCCCACAGACACCCTCACAGATGGTCAGCATGCCACCTTCAAACCAGTCTGGACCCCTCAAGTCCCCCCAAGTGATGAGTTCCTCTCTCAATGTCCGGTCTCCAACTGGCTCACCAAGCCGCCTGAAGTCCCCTTCTATGGCTGTTTCTTCCCCTGGTTGGGTGCCATCTCCCAAAGCCACCATGCCCAGCCCAGGAGTCAACCAGAGCAAGCAGACTCTCAATATGAACTCATCTGCTTCCATCGGAGCACTGGATCAGGGTATGCTGGGTGTTTTGTATGTAACTGCATGTCTGTGCTTAGTTTGGCAAGTGTGCAGACAGGGTTTCTCTCCAGCCCACGAGCTCTCTCTGGAGCAGGAAAACGTGTTCCTGTGTCTGGCCCCGCATCTCAGCAAGTATTTTTTCCCCAGAGTCCAAACAGGGTCTTTTCAGGTAGATCTGTGAGACAGGCAGCAAATGCTGTGTCTGTGGTGGGCAGTCAGGGACAGGTTTAAGTGGAAGTTTGTCACTGCTCTGGAGCAGGTCTCTGCACAAGCCTTCTCAGAGTCTAGAGAGTGCTGGACTGTGCCAGCTCTGTGCTTTGCAGCCTCCTCTGGTCACTGCTGTCAGGAGATAACAGTGTTGCTCTCTGGTGGGAGGAAGCCACAGTGTGTGAGCAATACTAAGTTAATCTCTCTTGCTTGCAGGTTCTCTCCCTTCTGGGCCTCGGAGCAGCTCTTCCGCACCAGCCAGCAACACTTCTAGCACCATGAATCCAAACATGCCTTTTACTTCCTCTCCAGATCCATCCCCTTCCCAGAACCCCCTGTCACTGATGATGTCCCAGATGTCCAAGTATGCCATGCCCAGCTCCACACCACTTTACCACAACGCCATCAAAACCATTGCCACCTCTGATGATGAGCTGCTGCCAGACAGGCCTATGCTCCCGCCTGGAAGTATGTCAGGTATCTACTTCAGGAGGTGGGCTTACGAGGGGTCAGACTGGCTTGTGGCTGCCAGTGGACCTGAGGCAGCAGGTGGAGGAGGTACTAGAAACTCCGATCTCCCCATGACTGCCACGTCACACAGCTTAAATTTAGCCTTGTTTGTAACAGTCTGTGCACTTCCCTGCCCTCTGCTCAGGCTGTCCATCAGTTTTTGGCTTGGGTGGAAGGACATGATCTGGTCTGGCTTGAGGAGCTCTTCTTCCACAAGACCTGAAAGTTTTTTACCTTTACCCATGTAGATGTATTGGGCCCAAGTTTTCATGGCTCAAGGAGTTTTCTCAGATCCAGTACATGCGGGCAGTGGTCTGCTGCTTAGAGCCCTTGTGTTCCTGTGCAGTGGGACAGGGATGCTCTGAATGGGGCTTGGGAGTCTGGAGTTTTGAGTGGAGCTCAAGTGCCTGTACAGGCAAGGCTGTGTTGTAGCACAGTTGTGATTTCAGTAGGCCAGATATGCTCTACTAACTAGTGGCACTGGTGAGGACACCTAGGCAAATGAGTGTTTTTTCTCACGTGGTGACCAGCCCAAAGGGGAATTCCAACAGGCTCTACCACTTGATTTAGGGGTCTAAAGCTGTCTGATAAATATTTTTGGCAGTTTTGAAAATTAAAGATCAACTTTTTGACTCCTTCACCACTGAGCAGTCACTTCGGTTGACCGCAGGTATGCAAATGCATCGGCTGCCTCTGCAGGCACTGATGGCTGCTCTGCTTTTCTGATGGGCACAGGCCTTCCCGCCCAGACAGCACCTGTGCCAGGCTGCTGACTCTTCTGCTTTTTTCCTCCTCAGCACCCGAGGTTGTGTGGTCACTGGAGCTTGCTGGGGGGCAAACCCTGTGGCAGGCAGTGATGAAGGGTCACTCCTTGTTGCTTTTCAAGCAGCTGAGAGCCCTGATGATGAGACCATGGTGTAGGAGCCAGCCAGGACTCTAAAATCAGGGGAATGTAAGAAATTACAAATCTAGCATGGGACTGGATGAAGCTGGAAGAACCCTCTGGTGCTTGTGGGCTTGGGGAGCTGGAGCTGGAGCCACTTTTTCCTGATGTTGGTGCTTTGTAAGCCCATTTTGGAGCTGCTTACTAAGCATCGTGCTCCATGCTCAGGGCGTTCTGAGCAGGACTGCTTGGCAGGCTTTCAGGATGTGGATTTTGCAACGCTGAAAAGTCTATGGGAAGGGTTAACTCTTCTCTCTTTTTCCTGTCCTTAGGCGTGACGGGGAATCAGCCAAATCAACTGCACTTGAACTCTGTGGGGCCTGGATCCTCTCAGAGCCCCATGGGAATGAACCTGCCTGGTCAGCAGCCCCTTTCCCATGAACCACCCCCCACCTCCATGATGTCCTCCCCAAACCCTCTGGGCTCCAACATTCCTATGCATCCGAGTGGGCCAGGGGCGGTTGTGCCCCCCCAGAACCCCATGATGCTGCCCCCAGGTCCCCAGGACTCGTTGAGCCAGCAGTGTGGCCCTGTGCCCAGCAGTTCACAGATGATTCCTTCTAACCAGCTCGTGTTCCCCCGCATGCAGCAGCCCCACAATGCCATGCCATCTCCTGCTGGAGGCATGCCCACTCCAGGAGGTGGCCCTGGGATGCAGCAGCATTACCCACCAGGGATGCCCTTGCCACCTGAGGACCTTCCCTCCCACCAGCCTGGCCAGATGCCCCCTCAGCAGCACATGATGGGCAAGAACATCCCTCCTCGGATTGGTGACCCCTACCCGCCCGTCCTTCCTGGAGTGGCGTCGGTGCTGAACGACCCTGAGCTCAGCGAGGTCATCCGCCCCACGCCCACAGGGATCCCGGAGTTTGACCTGTCCAGGATCATCCCATCAGAGAAGCCAAGCAGCACCTTGCAGTATTTCCCCAAGAGTGACAGCCAGGCACCCAAATCTCAGCCTTCCAACCTCCACCTCATGAACCTGCAGAACATGATGGCTGAGCAACCCCCCGTGCGTCCAGGTATGAATGCTCCCAGCCTCCCCGGGCAGCAGGGTGTGCAGAGGGGACTCAGCATGCCCATGTGCCATCCTGGACAAGTGCCCATGCTGGGCAGGACAGGCATACCACCCCAGCAAGGCATGATGGGCAACAGCATGCACCAGGGCATGATGTCTCCACAGCAGAGCCTGATGGCCCAGCAGAATTTCATGCTGATGCAGGCCAAGCAGAGAAGCATGTCCGTGTCGGGGGAGATGTATGCCCAGACAGGACATATGATGTCACCTCAGGGCTCTCTCATGGGGCCCCCACCTCAGCAGAACCTCATGGTCACGCACCAGATGAGGCAGAGGAGTGTCTCCCTGGACAGCCAGATGAGTTACATCCCTGGGCCTGGGAACATGGCGAACTTGCCTTTTTAACCCTGACTGGTGCTCAGGGCTGGGGAGGGAATGGGGCTGCCCCTACAAACATTTTTAAACCTTTCTGTGGGGGGCAGGTTGAGGGCCAATGCCGGTGGAGGACACCACGTGGGGTGCTTTTCATATTGGATTTGCCTCTACACAGCCAACCAGATGTGCAGTAAACTTGATGTGAATTGGGTTTCTTTTTCCTTTCTTTTTGGGGGAAGAGGAGGGCGCAGAGGCTGGGAGTGGGGCTGTTACTTTGAACCCTGCGTGGTGACCAGGGACATCTAGACCTTGTGGCAGTTTGCAAAATTTTCACTTACGGTATTCCTCTGTCAAGTGTTTTTCTTGCCCTTTCCCCCCCTTTTTTTTTTCATTGTCCTTCCTTTTTAAGCAACCAAAATGTGCAAGAGGGTTTTTGGAACTAGCTGTAAATAGGTCGCTGGGAAAGGCAAAATTTGTGCTGGTTTTTAATTGTTCTGTATTTCTGTGTTTTAATAGAAGTCTCAAAACATGTTTTAAAAAAGAAAGAAAAAAACCCCATGCTAAACAGTGTACAAGGATTGAAATCTCTCCTTGGGGGAGGCAGGAGGATCCCCAGGGTGCACAGGATGTTGAGAGATTCCATTGTAGAATGACTCTGTCAGACCTATGTTCATGCATCTGAATGGTTTTGCATGTGTGGGAGAGGGGGTGGTGCAGTGTCATGCAGATCTCGGTCCCGTGGATACATGGATACTATGCCGAGTACACAAACATAACCACCGACCAAGGGCCTTAGAGGGGGTGGTGGGAGTGAGCTGTAGCCCCAGAGAAATGCTGCTGGAGCAGTGCTCCTCTAGTAGGGCAGAGGTCACAGCTTTACAGGATGCAGCTGTTGCTGCTCTCTGGAGAAGCTGCTGTGTCTGGGATGGTAAGGATGCTGGCCGTTCAGCTGGAGAAGCATCAAGAATCTGGGCTTTGCAGATGGTAACATGCTGACCAGCTCTGTCACCTCTGCTCCCTTCTCTTCCCTTC
Source organism: Illadopsis cleaveri (assembly GCA_013399915.1). Lineage (NCBI taxonomy): Eukaryota > Metazoa > Chordata > Aves > Passeriformes > Timaliidae > Illadopsis > Illadopsis cleaveri. The sequence continues at coordinate 63,968 of VXBB01014228.1, read as the reverse complement.
ATGCTGTGTGTAGGCAAGGTGGTGTGGTGTGTAGAGACAGACGGGCTTTGAGGTGAGTGAAGTGATGCATTCCAATGCTTCCAGTAGAGGCTAGCTGGGAACCTTGATCTTCTGCAGCCTTCCTACACCAGTCTATTACCCATCCATTAACCTTCACCACTGTCATGCTCCCCTGCCACTGAATGCTTACCCAGGTTTTCCTTGTGCTTGTCAGTCCTTCATCTGTAGAGTTTTGCAGGCAGTCTTCACTCCATCATAACCTGAGCTACTGGCAGCAGCCCTGCCCTGTGGCACAGCAGAGGTCCAGCTCTTGAAGAGGACCTGTCCTTGAGTGCAATACTCTACCTCAGCATTCAGTGTTGGCAGCATGGCCATCCTGTGCTTCAGACAGAAGAGGCCAAAGTTGAGTTGCAATCTGTCATTCCTAGGCTGGCAGAAGCATGCCATTTGGACAACTCTGGCCTTTTTGGATGCACTCTACCCTCTCCATCCTGTACTCCATAAGGTCTTCCTGCATGCAGCCCTGATGGTCTTTCCCATGTTTTTTCACAGAGGGGAATGTGGTGTGATGCACGCACGTTTCTGCACACATCACAGTATCTCTGGACCTCTCTGGGGACTTGCAATTCCAGCATCCAGTGGTGAACCTGGGGCACACAATTTCTGAAGGAACACTGCTTGGAGGATTATTTCTGCAGAGCCAGGCTTAACACACTACCTCTCATAACAGACCTCACCTTCCCCAACTTGCTGTTGCAGGGAGGAGAGGGCTTTGGAAAGGGAGATTGCCAAGTACTGAGTGAAGAGCAACACTTTTTATCAGGTTGCAAGCTGTTTAGAAAGGCTGGTGGGTGCTGATATGTCAGCCCAGCAGCTGTCTTGATCCAATCTGTGAGAAGATGGAATCATAAAGTCCCGTTAGGAATACACTGAAGCTTTGGAGCGTTTTGTAGTGAACAGTGCTGGGTGAGAAGCATGGGTTTGGATCTAAGGAAGGATCTTGCTCTAGCCTCCTGCTTGGGTTTGTTGTATACAATGTGAGCAAGTAACATTTTTTAAAGTGGTAAACCAGGAACAATCATGAAAAGTTCTCCTTCCTGCTGTGGCAGTTGGATCAGAAGAATAATCTTCAGCCCAGAGTTTGGACCTGACATGTTAGCTGGTTGGATTCTTGATCCTTTCAATGTGTGTTTCATGCAGGAGGATGTGGCTCAAACAGATGTAGCTGTTTCTAAGTTTGACTTGCCTGAAAGGCTGTAGCTTCTCTTGGCTGCACTTCAGGGTGTTCGGTAGCTTCCCATAAACATCCAAATACCAATTACAGTCATCACCCACCAGCAAGTCTTGGCTAATTTAAAGCCATAACATTTTCTATATGAAAATTTTTTTGTTTGCCTGTAGATAGCTGTTGTTTTAGCCTGGTTGAGATCTCCATGTGTTTGTACTTTCTCTGTTGTCCCTTTTGCCCAGCCCTACACAGAAGTTGCCTGGGGCTTGCAGTCCTCACTCTGTCAGCAGCGCATTGTCTCTGTATCAGCAGGAGCCTGCAGGCTTGTGCCACATGCCGTGCAGTGCTCAGGAGACCGGTGCTGAGTGCTCGCAGGGGCATGGCAGTGCGAAGCTATTTCTGCCTGGCAACAGGAGGAAGACCTCTCCTTCGGTGATAAATAAGAAGCTAAGCCTTTTGACTCAGCAGCTCTGGATACAAAAGGGAAATTCTGATGCTAGGTCAGAGCTGAGGACTCTGGAGCAGCAGTTAGTGCTCTTCTGCAAAATCCCACTGCCCTGGAGTAAGCCCTACCACTACTACTGTGATGGCTAAGCAATGGGGAGAAGAAATGCTGCCTAACACCCCTATGCCCTAGGCGCTGCTCCCAACCATGTCTGAACAGCAATGTGGCAGGAGTTCCTTTGGAGGCTCAATGACAGCCAGTTCCTGTTAGACCTGGGCAAGGTTTGCCATCAGCTGGTTGCCTGCTGCCGTGACCTGTGTCTAGTCTTGTGTCTTGTAGTTTATTGCTTGGCTCCTCACCTTGAGTTCTGTGTACTGACTCCACATAATCACAGTAGAAGGTTTGTCCATCTTTTAGCCATGACTTTGCCATGTTTTTCCAGTTCCAAAATGCAAATGCTGGAAATCTGCATCTTTCAGTATGTCGGATAATCACACACCTGGAATTAGCTTTCACACTGAGGTAAAGTTGACTGACCTGTTCTCTGTCATCCCATGAAGAAACTTCCCCAGTCATTTTGTACCATTATATAAATATATATATAAATATAAATATATAAATACAATATGTGAAGACATCTTATTGGTTTTTATTTGAAACAATTTTTAGGCTTGTTTTTGGGTATCTGTGCTGCCTGTAATGTATTGACCTGTTTTATAGGTGCCTTTTTATTAAAAAGACAAATTTCAAGACCTGACCCTGTGCCTGTCTTTTTCCACGTGATTTTCCACAGCACTGCAGCAGAGACAGAGAGTGTGAAAGGTGCTGGAAGAATTGTGTGGGCATTGGGGGAAGCCCCTTCTCTGCAGCACTCCCAGGCACATGTTCATTCATGCGTTCCCTTACTTGCACTCACCCGTGCATGCTCCACTGCCTGCCACGGTCCTGTGATCACTGTGTGTGTGTAGCAGGATGCTCTGCTGGAACCCCAGCTCTGTCTCCTGGGAGACTTGGTTGCCTTGCAGGAAATGCAGAGCAGTGTGCTGTTGTGAGGGTCTTTGTGTTCCATCTTCGGGGTTGCCTTCATCAGAGACCAGGGCTTCCTCTGGTTTGTCTACGGGAGCCTTGTTTGCCGAGCACAGTCCAGGACTGGGGGTGCAGAGGGTGTGCTGTGGATGGTGGTGACATTGCTTTCCCACACACCATCTCCCTGCTTTCTGCAGGAGCCACCTTGGAGCTCCCCTTGGCTCAGTCTCCTTTCCCGATGGCTGGGTGGGCAGAGTGCGTTTGCCTCACTTGGTAGCTGTGGGATAGGGGCTGAGCAGAGCTCCTCCATAGGGGAGGCTGGAGGTCTGCCTGAGGGCTGCAGGAGTGGCTTTGGCAGGGTGGGTACTTAGCAGGGAAGCCCATTCTGGGGCAAGGTGTTGTGATGGCCATGCAAACCTTGAGGAGACAGCAAGGGGTTTGCTGAGTGGAAAGCAGAGCTTCCTCTGAGGTGAAGGAAAGTTCCTCTTGCTTTCTTCTTGTCGCCATTCAGCAGGCTGGCTGCAGGCAGCTGCAGGAGGAACAACAGCAACTTTTTGGGGAAGGTCTGCCAGCTCTGAGCCAAATCATTCCCAGGCTGTCTGAGCCAAATGTAGGTGTAAGGGCAGCTTTCCAGTCAGATTAGCAGCTGCTGTAAAACTGGGGCAGGAGGTGCTGCAGTTAGTGGAAGAGGCTCCGTAAAGCAGAGAGGTAATGTAGGTCTGGATTGACTCTGAACACAGCAGAGCCTTCTGCGGCACTGGTGAAGGGGAATCTGAGCAAGGTGCTCCTCTGAGCTCTTTAAGTAGAGCTTGTCAGAAAGGTGCCATCTGCCCACTGAGTGCTTGCTCTCTGATGCGTCTTCCTTGAATGAAGTGACACAGTTACAGACAACTGCTTACAAGCACTATACATCAGAAGATGGTGTTTTATTCACCTGCTTATTACAACTTATTGCAAAACTTCCTAAAGGTCTGTACATACCAGTGCTAAAAGCTATAGTAACAACAGATGTGTAGTCTGTTCACTCTCGTTTGAGTGCAGATTTTCTTTTTACTTTGTGACCACTGTAAGAATTTTACACTTTGACTATTATTTTTTCAATAACATTTTCATGTAGAAACACAGTTGTCACCATAACCTGCTGGGAAGGTGTTTACAATGTATCTGCAATGGGTTTTCTCACTGCAGCAACCATGAAGAGCACAAGTACAGGCGTAAGAGACTTGCCCTTCTCTGCTGCATGTCTGTGCCTGAACAACCACAGTTGCCATTACTTGGAAGTTTCATCTTTGAAGATGTGGTGCTGCAGGAAATGGTGGACTGCCTTATACTAGGTGAGTTTTCTCCTCAAGTCACAATGTGAGATCAAGCTATTGAGATCTCTGCCTCAGTCAGGCTGAGGTAATGTGGCCCCTTCCATAATAGCTGGTCTTTTTAGCAGAGCCCTTGAGTACCATGAAGTTCACCTGGGACCGAGCTCTCTGCCACTGGGATGAACTTCAGAAGTAAGGTTAGCACAAAATTCCTGCTGCCACAGGAGAACCAACATTGTTTCAACATTGCTTAAAATGTGAGGTGAAGGGTAGAGCAGATTTTAAAGTGTGCTTGTGAGGAGGGTTGTGCTCATGTGGCATCGGTATGTATGGCCCTACAGCACTCTTTAGGAACAGAAATGTCATGGAGTGGTGTTGTGAGCCCACTGCCATGTTAAACTGTGACAAGACCTCCTAGGCAGCAGCAGGCAGTCTTGAGTCTGCCGGGGTTTCCCCACACATCAGTTTGCGGTGTAAGAATTAATGGAAATGGGGAAAGCTTCTGCTCCTATTTTGAACCAAATTATCATCAAGATGCCCTGATCTAAACAGTTTCTGCATACTTGCTGTTCAGGGTAAGATCATCACTCAGGTTTGTCCTCTGTACACCTGGGTGCACTTAATCTCTGAAAGCCCTGTAGATGCAGGTAGAAGAAAACTATCAGAAAGCACAGTGCAAAGCAAAATGCCACATTTCCTCTAGCCTTGCTAAAAACAAAGAGAAATTATGCAAACGAGCTCTTTCCCTTACTCTGGGGCAGTGACTCTCCTTGCTCTCAGAACCCATAAATAGCCATATAACTAGCTGCCAAAAAAAAAAAAAAAGTTATACCATCAGCCTTGCAAAGCTGGGTGGTTTCTCTCCCCTGTGTGCAGTCACAAGACAGAAGTCATCTCATCAGATGGTGTTCTTCCTTAAAGGAAAACTTTTGCATAGTCAGGCATTCAGTTCAGCAGCCACTCACAGGAGATCGTAACAGCAGTAAAACAGATCAAATACGTGGGGAAGGATGCAACTGGTGTCAGGAAAGGAGTCTGTGACAGTCAAATCTTTCAGTCTGTGGGAGGACCTCCTGGCATGGGCCGTGTTGGGAAGATGAATGTGTTGTGGCTGGCTGGGGGAATGTCACACAGCAGGAGGACAATGTTGCAGTCAAAGAGTGTCCAGCACTGTATGCCCATGCCATTGGATTGACCTTTGCAGCCCCCATCAGTCCTACCTGCATCTCTCCAGTTGCTATGGCCACTATGAGTCCCACAGCTTCCTTTGAGCATGTCTGTACCAACCTGAGCTAGTGAAAGGGAGACCTGCTTACTGACATGACTTATTTACTTGGCTGCACTTTTTTCCTTAACCCTGGCACCCCAGTCCTGTGCTTGGCTTTGTGCACAAGATGCCCACAGTCAGTTTTTTGAGGGAGAGGTGGGAATGTCGGGTTCAACCCACTTGAGTTCATCCAGCCCCACAAGTGTGACCATCAGACATCCAGCATTCACCAACAGCTGCCAGGTGGATCTCTACAAGTATGAGAACCAGGAAGAGCCAAGCAAGGTGTCTGATGCTATTTGGGTGTTTGGTGGCTATTGGACCTGTTTCCTGAGGAGTGAAGAAAGTTGTGGGGATGCTTGTGAAACTTGTAAATGAGACCACAGCAAGTGTGCCACTGGGAAGGAAATCCCCAGGTCAGTTCTGCTCTGCAGGCAGCCTTTCCCAGCTAGAAAGTGGAGATGGAAGTGGTGTTGTCAGACTCTATCCCACTACCCTTCCTTGTCACCTCCAGGATCTCCTGCAGGGTCTCCTGGCTTATGCAGCCAAGCTCCTGCAGGATCCGGAAGAAGTCGTTACGGAACTTGACCCCAATAAAGGCATAGAGGATGGGGTTGAGGCAGCAGTGTGTGAAGCCGATGGCCTCTGTCACCATGATGGCTGTGTCCAGCTGGTCTTCCAGGAGGCAGTTCTTGGTGAAGGTTTCTAACTTGGTAAGTGTGTTCAGGAAGATGACGATGTGGTATGGGCTCCAGCAGAGGAGGAAGATGCCTGTGACCAGGATGGCCACACGGACAGCTTTTTGCCTCTGCAGGCGCTGGGACTGACACAGTGCCCGGATGATGGCCATGTAGCAGTAACACATGACCAGCAGAGGCACAAAGAAGCCTATGGTGTGGTAGAGGAAGCGGGTTGCCAGCCACGCGTTGTTTCCATCAATCCCAACCTCTGGAAAATAGCAAATGCTGCGGTTGCTCTCGTCTGTCCAGACTTCCATGAAGATGAGATCGGGTAAAGTCAGAAGCAATGAGCAGAGCCAGACAGCCGTGCAGGTGAGGTGGATGGAGCGAGCTCTGCGTTTGCGATAGGTGTGGATTGCATAGACAATGGCCAGGTAACGGTCCACCGCGATGCACCCCAGCAGCATGCTACTGCAGTAGAAATTGATCTTGTGGACAGCACTGAGTATTTTGCAGAGGAACTTCCCAAATACCCACCCAGCCAAGCTCTCCACCACACTGAATGGGAAGGTGAGCAACAGTGCCAGGTTGGCCAGGGTAAGGTGGAAAAGGAAGTTTTCTGTGGTGGTGCGAGACCGCTTGAACCTCTCTAAGATGACCAGGACCAGGGCATTGCCCAGAGTCCCCAACACAAACATCAGAAGATAGATGAGGGGCATGAAGACTTTTCTGAAGGGGTCTCCCTGGTTGCCAACCACAGATGAGGCTGGGTTGAAGCAGAAGTAGCCCTCCAAAGAAGGGGTGGTATTCTCAGCTTCGTAGTAACCACTCAGCTCCACCTGGCTCTGGGGAACAGATAGAGTCTTGTTAATGGAGGAGAGTTTCTGAACACAAGAACCCAGTCCTTCAGCTACATCCGGCAGATCTAGGGCAGAGCACTCCCATGTCCTGCAGCCCACCTGCATCAGGAGGAGATGCTGTCTGCAGTGTGATGACATTGGAGGCGCCTCCACTGCCAGGAGGTGCAGCAGCAGGTGGAGAGGATTTTCTCCACCTGTGACAGTGAGGGCTGCTCCATCTGTAATCTTTAACTGGAGTATTTGGGGATGTTTTGGTGTCCAATCAGATGATCAATTTCATCTTCTGGTTTTGCCAAGTTACCTGCTGTTGAATTTTGCTTTCTCACATAGAATGGAACCCTCCTCTACCAGCTTCCCCAATTTTTCCCACCCATTTCTGATATGGACCACTTCTGTCCTGCCTGCTACCTGATACAAAGGTGGTAGGATTCACCACACAGCACATCTGTACCTCAAATTCTGTGAAGTGAATCTGTCCCCTTCCCCTCCTCAGAGGCCTGACAGCTGCCTATGACAGGGCAAGGTGAGGTGGGGTCAGCAGCAGCTGTCCTTTGAGATCACTTCTCACACACTCAGAGGAACACAATGGGAGGAAAGCTTCTGAGGCACTATGGTGCCATAGCTACAGGAATAGATGGTAGAGAGAGAGATCGGTTCTGTTGATAAGCCTTTCAGTTCTGAATTAATTGCAGTCAGAGCAGGAAAGGGAAGGGAAAACGGCACTCAGACCCCAAGCTTATACGCAGTCAGGGAAGTGCAATAGAGCTGCTGCAGATGTGATTCACCCTTGGCTTGCTGTATCTTCTTGACCAGCCTGTGTTCGGGCTGAAGCTGTGGGCAAATATCGAGTGCTGGGAAGCTGGAATTCTGCTCAGGATGAGCTCCCTGGATGGTGGTCATGCTTCGGCTGGCCTTGCACAAAAAGAGAGCAGTGGAGGAGGCTTGTGGCAAACTGAATGTTAGTGACAACTGGGAAGAGCTCAGCAGCAGTCATCCTGAGGTGCCCCACCCACACCCTCTCTGGAGACCTGTGCTGAGACTTCAGTGTTGACCACAGCGGAAGTCTCTACTAATGCTTTCATACCTTTCACTGCCAGCTGCAGCCATTTGCACCTGCTGCGCCTTCCCTCATCAGCCAAAGTTCCTGTCTAAAAATACCAGCCCTGCTTTACACAGTTTTAGACCTGATTTGGGGGGTTTTTGCTCACCCAATGGGCTACTAAGCAAAATTACTGTGACCAGCCTGGAGTCTTGTGTTGTGCCTAGCTAGACAAGGGTGATTTATGTTTCTTCTCTCTCAGGCAGCTTTCCTTTGGTAATGCACTGGGTGCCTCTGCACATGACTGTGGGAGTTAAAGAAGTCACTTGACAGCAGCAGGGCTTATCTAAACTCCTCTGCTGCTGAAACCATCTGCATGGTTCCAAGAGCAACCTGGGCGTGCTGATGGGGCCTAAGCCTATGGAGCATTACCAAACTCGTAGAGCAGACAGCTGGGGCAGGCAGACCCCAAGCAGCGGATGGTAGGAAGATGAATGAGTCCTTGGGAAAAGTGTGGAATAACCCTGCCCAGCTCTTGCTGATGTAATGGTGGAGCTGCAAGCCTATGGTGAGAAGCATTTTGTATTACCAAAGAACTTTTTTTTTTTCTGGTTTAAGGTATGATTTTGGAGAACAGAGCTTGCTGCTGAAGACAAAAGCCTTAAGAAATCCCTCCCAGTTATCTTCCTCCCCAGCTTAAAAGTATTTCCTGCCTACTCTGTACCCGGACCTTTCACGAGGGGTTACCAACACACACTGTGATTTGTTGGCCAAGACAAGATCTTTGAACCTCTCTGAGAAAAAAACAAAACAACCTAAAAAACCTTTGCAATGTGGTGTAGTGACCAAACCAGGCTGCTTGGGCTGTGCAGGTGACTGTGCTGAAAACCCCAGAGAGATTATATATTGGAATGGGAAATTTCACTGGGAAGACATTGGACAATTCCAGCTTTGAAGGGAAAAATGAAATTATGAAAAATGGCTGGGTTTGCTGGCTGGAGTGTCAGTCCTCCCTTGGAGCCATGCCAGCACCACAGATGGCAGTGGACGGGCAGCTTGGGCAATGTTCAGTGGCTTTGGCTGCTGACCAGTTTCCAGCATCGCCTTGTATTTGGAGCCGGAATTGCAGAGGCTGAGTGCCACTATCAGACACCATCTGATTGCTGATGGGGAGGGAGGTAGGGAGGACTCTTACTGTAAACCACTCGCTGTGGGTAGGGGAAGCGTGTGTTGAGCTGTGTTTGAATCATCCCCGCCTGCATCTCTGAGCAGAGCAGCACATGTGGGTAGGGGCGGACAGAGATGAGTTGGAGACAAATAGAAGAGGATGAAAAATCAGAGTCTGGGCTGAGACAGGAAGGGCAGGGACCAGAGCTGCAGAAGATGCACTGAATATGACAAGCTGAGGCTTCTGGGGACTCTGCTGCAATTCTAGGACTGGAAGTGGGCAGCTCCCTGATCTGGGACGGGATAAGTTAACAGCGTGCATGCGGAGGGACCTTTGTACAGCTGCCCTGCATGACAATTGCAGCAGATTTGGGGGTGGGAGAAAAAGTGGTGTCTCTGTAATACAGCAGCAAAGTGCATGCCTGGGAAAGCCGTTCCTGTGTGCTTTTTGTTCAGGGATCCCTTTACCCCTATAACCTGCCTCACAGTGTTATTCTGATCTCTGTGTGTCAGCTGTTCTTCTCAGTTCCCCATGACTGTCAGCGATCAAAATATCTGGCTGCAGAAGTGAAATAGCTTGTGCACTGTTACGGATTTTCCATGTGAATCATTCCCTTCTAGTAAATGCCAAGGCTGGGAGCAGCATATTTCATTCCCAAAACCTTAAAGCTATAATTGCCCACATCAGTACAATATACTGATGGAGCTTCTGCTCATGACTTCTCCAGGGGTTGAACCAGGGAAATCCAGGAATAAGACCAAGGCCTGTGGAAATACCATGTTACTGCAATGTAGGTGCCTTTATGCTCTTGAGTCATGTTGGTCCCATGGCGATGAAAATTGGCCTGAGGAACCTCATGGAACCTGGTGAAGATCTCAATGGTTCTTCTGCAACTGTGTTTGTTGCAGCAGAGGAAGGTTAGCAGGCAAAGCATTTTGCTGTCGAGAAACAGGGTTATCATTTTGGGCATGGTACTTTTCTGCAAGCTTACAGAGTCAAATGGTCTCATATGGTATCAAAATTTAGGCTGAGGCCATCACTGTATTCACCGTGTGATACTGAGATAAATACCCTTTTGGTGCAAACATTTTCATCATTTTTTCCTTCCATAACTGCTCAATTGATCAAACAATCCTCTCTGTACAAGGCAGGGTTTGTGTTGCCACTTTGACAAGACACTTTGGAGGCCTTTTTTTTCAAATCTCTGTGGGTAGGTTGCTGTTACAAGCACGGAATGTAAGTAAAGCAACATATGGCACCACCAAAGCAAACACAGTGATGCTCATGTGATATCTGCAGCCTCCCTCTTCCAGGGAGGGAGCCAAATCTGGGAAGCTGCCAGGAGACAGAGGTGGGAAACAATATATGTCATACTCCCAACTGCAGAAGTCTGAGAAAAGGTCTAAAACTTCCTGCTGTGGCATCTGACTGTGGGCGTTTAGTCCTAAAATCAGCTGGATTCCCCCCCTCAACACTCCTCCTCCTCATCACATGGGGTCTCCTTTATGATGTAAAAGAATTCACAGCAGAGATAAAATTACTAAGCTAAGGATTATGGAAAGTTTTGTATGCAAAGAAAAGGAGGTGAAAAAGGTTTGAGTTTGGTTTTAACCTCTCAGCAAATTTCAGCACTGCCACTGAACTTCAACAGAGGTCAGGGAAAAAAGTGTCTTCTCCAAAAAAAGTTTTAAAGGAATGACCACCATTTGCAAAGGATTTTTATACTGGATGAAGCAGAAAATAAATAAGGAGGGTAGGGCTTGCTCCCCTACCTCCTTGCTCTTCCTTGGTGTGTAGGAAAAAAGGAGGAACAGAAAATTTGGTAACATTTGAATCCAACATTTCTCTATTTGGAATAACTAATCCTGAGGTCTGCTGCAGGGAGCCACTGTAGTAAAAAAAATAAATTCTGAGATACAATATTTGAAAACCAGGGTAATGATAATGCTGCTGTGTCCTTCCTGTTGGATAGCACAACACACTCTAAAAGGTGCAGCTTCTGTTTTTCAGTTGTAAAGGCTGGGAAGAGAACTATGAGGTAGAACACCTAGAGTCCTCACTCCCTGTTAGAAGAAGTACTTGCAATTTATCTTCCACTCTTAAAATTCCCCTCTTGTAAATATACTGCATATTCACCTTTCAGCAGTGTATGTGGAGCCTGTACATATGGAAGCCTGTATGTGGAGCAAGCAAGCAGGGTGGTCATGCCAAGGGTATTCACACAGAGAGAGAGAAGACTAGGTTTGCTTTGGTATTCCGGTTGTGTAAGGAGACCAGATAAGGTGTACAGGGCTTTGCACACTGTGTACACAGTCATTTATACCACTGAAGGCTGGTGCAAAAGGCGCCTGGCTCAGAGTAAGTGTTTTATGGCCACATTGTGCTAATGGCTGTGCAGACAGCAGGGCAGCAGGGACCAGAGGCTGGGAGAGGCTGGCAGAACAGGGTGGGACTGCTGGAGCCCTGCTCTCCTGGCGAGTCACCTCATCCTTTGCAGAGACTCTGGTCTGTGTCCTCATGCAAGGACAGTACTCAGGCTTAGTGTTTGCCAGTACAGGTCCCGATAGCTAGGCAGCTTTCCCCAACGGAATATCCAGCATCCCTGGATCACGGTGGCTGCAGCCACACTACACTGGCTCTCTGCACGCAACAGCCTTGCACTTGTGGTCAAGTCTGGACTTAAGGGAGGCAAGGACTGATTATGCTGGCATAAGAAATGGCTCAAGCTCTGCCTCTGCCAACAGGAGGGTTAGAAGATGGATGGCCAGAAATCTGGCCTTTCAGCCCACCCCAGCTCTACCTGCCATCGCTGTTATCAAGCAAAGCCAGGCCCAACTCACCAAGTCATAGGTCTCCGATGAGTAGCTGACAGGCCCCATGGTTTGAGGGGCAGGATCCGTCTCTCCTCCAGAAATTTCTACAAAAGTTTTTGTCTGGGGTGGAGTTAATCATTGAAGTGAGTAGGGAGGGACACAGAATGTAACAATAGAGTATTTGCAAGGCAAATTACCTCCAGGCATAGAGTCCTGATTGATGTAAAGATTAGCATCTAGCTTTATCATCTTTTTACTAGTGCTGTAAGTTGATTTTTAAAGTACAGTTTGAAGAGTCCATATTCCTTTGGTCTCTACCACAGAAGATCCTTAGGTCTCCCCTGGAAACCTTCAGGGCTTTTGCCCACAGCTGTCCTTGTTCCAGGTGGTCTGAAAGGCTTTGAAAAGTCCTGTGCCAAGGACCACCCTTACCAGAAACCTCCTGGATCTAGGCACTTTGGAGCTGTGCAGGACTTTGAAGCATGGGTATGATCATCGCCCTCTGCCTTGGGGTCCTCCTGCCTGCTTTAACCCCAGTGACTTGTGGTTGTCTTCTGCTCCTTCTCCTGCTGCTGCTTCACCCCTTGTCTGGGCTAGGGAGAGTGTGAGGTGGCTCGCACAGGAAAGCAAAGCCTTGGCAGCTGCTCTGCAAGTCTAGAGCAGGGCTAGCAGGGGCTGGGCAGCTTGACTTCACTAAGGGTAACAATGGAGAATCAAGACAGGAAATAAAGATTTTCTCTGCTCGGGAAAACGGGCATTTTGTTCAGTGATGTCACAGCAGCAGACTCACAGTGAGAATGCCTCAGTCTAGGTCAGCAGAGTAGGATGGCATTACAGCTGGCATTTGGCAGAAAGGTTTTCCTTTTCGAGGAGCTGAGGTGGTTTGACAAGCACAGTTCTTGTCCTTCTCTTGTCTAGGTATAGCTGCACCAAGGCCTCTCTACGGTAAGGTGGGATTTTGGACTGGTGAAGAAGGAGGTGATTTTTTCTCATAAGCACTGCTGGATTACAACCACTACTCCTGCTTCTTAGATCCCGACTTGTTGGGCACCTGCTGCCCCCAGGTTGTCACTGTCCTCCCCTTATGTGAGGACCTTTGTGTGCACCTGCATGTGCTCATCAGCCTCTGGGCACTCTTTCTCCTGAAAGTGAGAGGATGGAGAGCAGCAAAACCGGAGGGAGGCCGTAGGGAGCTTGCACTGTGCCTCACTTACGGGGAGAATGCAGACTAAGCAAGCTCTGTTCTGCAAGGGCTGAGGAGTAAGGCGAGGAGTGGGGTAACCCTGGGCACGGGAGACTGAGAGGTCAGGAAGGATGTTCTCAATCAGCTAGAACTGGAGGGTGGAGCCTGTGCCTTTTGCTGCTGAGGGTGGAAAAACCACCACCTAGAGACAGCCGTAGATGTGAGGAACTAGATGTATAGATGTGAGATAAAACCAGCAATGTCCTTGTCCTTTTGCATGTATTTTGGAAAAACATTTGAAGAAAAATTTGTCTGCATGGCAGGAACTACTAAGATTACATTCCCACTGTGTCTCGGTTTGGCGAAATCCATGTCTAAGTAACAGCTTTCTAAAAAGAAATGTCAATTCCCAGCCTGTCACGATCGGTGGTTACGACTCCTACAGGCTGTGCCTCAGTCCCTTACTGTTACGTTTGTGTTGGCTCTGTTTTAATGGCTACATAGCGAAGCCCCGTTACGTTTCTAGGCGTTTACTTGCTAAACAGGGTTAAAAGCGAAGAGCGCCAACTCTGAGGGAGCGGGACGAGCGGCCAGCCCTACGAGAGCGGTCACGTGGCCACCGCACGGCGGGTGGGACGTGATGCGACGCGTGGCGCACGCCGAACGTACGTACGTACGTACATACGTGTTGCGTGTGGACCGGGGCGGTGCCGCCCGCCGGGAGAGGGAGGGCGCACGGGAGGAAGGAGGAAGCCGCCATCTTGGAGCGTCGAGTCGCCATAACAAGGCACCGGGGGAGCGAGAGGATTTTGTACCTGGGCGAGGGAGAGCGCGGCTGGTGGCGGTGAGGACGGGCCAGGGCGGGCACGGCTCCGTGGGAGCAGGNAACGGGAAGGGAATGGTCCGGAGCTGCTGTCCCGGCCGCTCGCCCGCGCCCGGAGAGCAGAGATACGCGACGGAGGCCCTTTTTTTTCAATCCGTTGTTTGCGAAATGGTGGCGTCTCTTTTATCGAAACGGGGAGATTTGTTTGGTTTCGCGAGGCTGTGCGTTATTTTTAACACACAGAAGAGTCTCTGTTCTTCTAAAGAATAGTTGCGAGGGCATAAGGGACTGATAGGTTTCATTTCCTACGCTGTTGGAGAACTCGGCGTTGGTACTCGGGTCTCATTGGCGTCTTTGGCTTCCTTCATAACTCGTCTGGTGTTTACGAAGTTAATGGCCAAGAGAAATAGCTCTTCGAAGATGCCTTGAAAGTTAACTAGCAGAAAATCCTAGTATCGCAAACTTTAAAATTTTGCTGGAAGCCAGAACTGACTGACTTGAAAACGGCTGGGAAGTCTGAATTCCTTTTCCACTCTCTTGAAATGCTCTTCAGTATGCCTTTTTATTCACTGGGAAAGCATTCATTTTGTTGTGAATGCCGAGGTTAGGAAGCAGTAGTCTGCTGGTTTTTCCTTTGTGTTTTTCCAAGATGCAGATGCTTTGTGGTGGGAAAGCACAGGCAAGCCTACTTTTTGTTCCAAAAGATTTTGGACTAGGAGCGTTTTGTCTCCATGACACAATCGTAAGGCGTCTCTAGCTGTAGTCCATGCTTGCTTTATGTAAGGGGCAGACTTTGTATTGTCTTTCCACAGTTTTGCAACCTTTCTGTTACATGCAGAGTCAATATTAAGTCATGTATATGAAATGTTATCTTCCGAGCACCATATAAGTTGTTACTGACAGCAGGAAGGTAAGGTCACAAGCTGGATAACCAGCAGTGTTATTGCCTCAGTTCAGGCTCAGTCACGTCAACTCAAAGAGGCAACTGCTCTCAGTTCAGTATAATGGTGTTGTTTTGTTACTGTTCCGAATAGCCTTAAGTCAATACCCGGTTGAAAACTGGGGGTAAGCTGGTTGAGCTAGCATTTTGGGTTGGAGGAGTGAAAGCTGTTGGTTTGGGTTTACATAATTTATGTTTTCCATTCAAACCAAACAAGGCAATCAGAGTAATGTAAGGGTTTTGTCAACTTTAACTGGAATGTCCACATGATATTGTAGTCTTGCTTCCTGCCACGAAGTTATGCATAACATTATTATTCACATTTTAGGGCTGGTTGGCTGCATCCCGGAAGTGAGGGAATTGAAGAGCCATCAAAGCAACTGATACTTTTAATGGTTACTTTATGAGAGGGGGCAGGTAGTGGAAGGTCGCTGAAAGTACAACTGTTTGGGAAGTTTTCTTTGGTGGTTGAAGATGTTAGGCAACACTTTATAGAAATGTAAAAAATGTTTGATGTATGTCTTTATAATTATCACTGAGGAAACAAAAAAGCAAGTACTATTGTTGCACACTGCCTGGGAAGAAATTTTTCTTAAAATACAAAATTAAACTGATGTGATTTATGTAGACAAAAATCCACATACTAATTGTTATTGTCTGCTTCTCTTTCAGATTGAAGCAAGTGAATTCTGATATAACTCAACTTCAATAGAGGGCTTTTTTTAAAAAAAAGTTGTTCCACAGTGCATCAGAGCAAGTTACTGCTTTACTTTTGAGTGACTTACAGGTGCTTGCCTGCATTGCAATAAAGGACTCATATATTGAGCAAGACTTATTTATCTCTTCATTTTGGAGAGTCTAATAAACTGTTATTACAGTTTCTGTACTGACTTTCAAAGTTTTGAAGTCTAAAAAGACATCTTTAAAGATAAAAGCATGAGCACGGCCAGAACAGAGAACCCTGTTATAATGGGTCTATCCAGTCAGAATGGGCAGTTGAGAGGCCCTGTAAAACCCAGCGGGGGCCCAGGAGGTGGAGGCACACAAACTCAGCAACAGATGAACCAGCTGAAAAATGCCAACACAATCAATAATGGCACTCAACAGCAAGCACAGAGTATGACCACCGCTATTAAGTAAGTGTTCGTATTGGCTGCCACGAAAGGGATGTTTGAAAGTCATGTATGGCAAAACATTCTTGGATTCCCACTTGGAAAATGTTGTCTTCTGTTGTTTTGTAACATGGGTGGTTAGAAGTGTCCTGAGATGTACGTTACGAGAAAAAGCTGTATTTCTGTGTGTGAGCTTCTCTCCAACAGTGATTGTTGTTAAAATTCAATTTGATGCTGTGCTTTTCTGAGTGTGAGCCATTGTCAGAGGTAGCTAAGCTTTAAAATCCTGTGTTTTTTGCTTGTTGGAAGTGATGCAAGAGGGAAGTATAGGAGTGGGAAGGAACTGAACTGACATTTAAGACCAAGGAGGAAATGCCACTCAGTCTAACTGTGTATGCCTTTCAGTTTGTTGCAGTTTTTTCTCATGGCGAGAAATGCTTTAAAGTCAGTTATCTTTTGTCATTGATCTGAAATAGTAGCACCTGATCTCACTGTAATGCTCTGACTTTAATTCATCAAAGCCTGAGCTGAGAGAATACAGTCCCACTGCAATATCCTGCTTCCATCCAGCTAGTTTTGGAAGCGTGCTGGTTGGAATTTCTGAAAGGTGTAAAATACTTGGATGGTATGGTAATGCGTTACTTTTCTTTTTTCTTCCATGGATCCTCCTCCCCCTGAATAGCATTGGCTTTTATTTTTGTTTTTATTTTTTTATTTTGTTAATTATTTGCAAAGGAAGTGCCAGCTCTCCTCAGAGAAAGTGTGATGAAACACCCAGGTTCTTAAAATCTGCCTAACTTGCCCCCTCTGCCCCCTTTTTTTTAAATGTATTACATGGTTAGTCTAATGTATGTCGTGAATTAAACTGGTCAAAATTCATACTTGACTTCCTGGGGCTGGTGTTGAGAAGGACTTGCTCTCCACTCTACAGTGGCTTTCAAGAGAGGATGAGTATCTAAATCTCACTGAGAGCAAATGAAGTTTGATCGACAAGTGGAGTGATTGCTTACTTAGTTTTTTCACCAGAAGTGTTTTTTACCTTTTCACATTACTTGCGGATTAAGAATGAATATTCCCTGGGCAAGAGAATTTTTCTTATAAGTCATGAAATATTATTGTGTGGATTTATTATAGCCAGTTTCTGTTATGTGACTAAGTCAGTGCTCAGTTTTAAATCTGTTCTACTGTTTTATTCAGTGCCCTAAAAACGGGACTTGAATCATGACTGGATAAAGATTGCACAGATTTGTTTGGCAGACAGCGAATCTTGTCTGTTAGAGTTTTCTGCCTGTTACATCCTGCTTAGCTCAGAGAAGACTTGAGCTCATATGTGTAGGTGCTTTTAGATTTGAGGAGGTGAAAATATTACATGTTCATCACTATATCTAAGAAAATGTAAAATCAAAATAGTAATTATATAAAAGTCTGTTTTCATTTAATTTTGCTATAGACCTGGTGATGACTGGAAGAAGACTTTAAAACTCCCTCCAAAGGATTTGAGAATCAAAACTTCGGTAAGGATGATGGAATTGTAGGAATAAATATTAAATTAATCTTGTGGGAGCGCTTGCAGTGGTAAAATACTTGTCCTGAGTGAAGGCTAAAAAGTAGTACAGCTCCTGCTGTTTTAAATGAAGAATTAATTTGTTCTCTCAACCTCTTGTGAGTAATGCTTCTTTTGGAAAGCTCAAAAATGGGGCTCACTGTGGATTTCGTATTTTATTAGTATAGCATGACACAGGCAGCATCTACGTTGTGCAAGGCAGATGGGAAGGTGTCACTGTGTACACTCAGGAGCTGTGTTTGGCTCTGAGAGAGCAAATGTTTGCTGCTGGAGGGTGTTGCATGGGTTAATGGGAACTCCTGTTTAGTAGTTTGTGGTCTTCCTGTACAGGCAATTTCATATCACTCTACAGCTGCAGGTTGTATGACCTGATCTTATGGATGTGCTTATTTTTTTGATTATTCAGGACGTGACCTCCACAAAAGGAAATGAGTTTGAAGATTACTGTTTGAAACGGGAGTTGCTGATGGGAATTTTTGAAATGGGCTGGGAAAAACCATCTCCTATTCAGGTTGTTTGCAAACAGACTACTTAGATGCTGCTTTTAACGTCTATAAATGTATTGACATTCTTACATCCAGTACTTGTGCCATCACTGGGGGAAACTGAAGCTGTGAATGAAAGAACTTTTTGTCCCTTGGCAAAAGCAAGAATTTCTAACCCCCAACTAAATCACTAAGTCATTCATTGAGTGACTTAGTGATGGGACTGCCTTACACTTTTGGAGAAGTTAACTTGGATTTTGCTTTTCATGTTGGAGGTGTTAATTTGTTAACTCTCTGTTCAGTAACGTCTTTCACATAAGTAGTCCCAGGGGTCTGTTCTATAAATTTTCCAAAACTGAGTTACCATTGGCTATGTACCTTTAGTTGTTAAAAATATAATTATGGCTTTACCATAGTGTTGGTTCTTTTTATTGTAATCTTGTGGAAGAAGAGTTATGAATGTTGTGGGAGAGAGAGATTAATATCTTAGGAAGTTTACTTTTCTGTACCTCCGTCTCTCTTTTACTTCTAAGGCTTGTTCTGTTACAAACTGTTCATGTGTAAACGTCAGGGAGGGTGGAAGGTTGAACTCTCTTTTTAATTGGTCTTTCAAGGTTTATTACTGACATAGCTCTGCCACCTTGTCTCTTTAAGGCATGAGAATACTATGGCTTGCTTTGTTTATAATCAGATTCTCATGATGCCACCTTTCCAAAAGGCTGAGATTTCTTTAGATGTTGCTGAAAAAGGTAGTAAAATTAAAAATGCATGGGGCCTGTGTTTGGATGGCTGAAGATTTTATGAGAAGTATATCCCAGGAATATAGAGGTTGGAATCACATGAGGTGGTTCTGATGTTCAGATGTAGGAGGGAATCTTCTTCCATCGGAGGAGTTTGCTAGTGACTGTCATTGTCTCTTCACTTTTTTTCCCAATTTTTCACTTTTTTCCTATGTGTTAGTATGGGTTTACCTGTAATACCTGATCCCTTTTTTATGATCAGGCAAGATAAGGACTTCTAAGTGGGATGTGTTGAGGAGCTCTTTACTGGTGGGTTTAGCATCTTCCTGTTGAGAGTCTGTCATGCTTGTAGTTGCGGGTTAGTAATAATAATGATCATGAAACAGTCAGATTTCATGTGATACTGTTAGTGAGGAGAGTTAAATTTGGGCAGCCTCTTCAGTGAGACATGATTATGTTTAATTGCTCATGTACTTTCTGTCCTTGCATTTCAGGAGGAGAGCATCCCCATTGCTTTATCTGGTAGGGATATCTTGGCTAGAGCAAAAAATGGAACAGGCAAGAGTGGAGCCTACCTCATTCCTTTACTTGAACGGCTAGACTTAAAGAAGGACAATATACAAGGTCAGTTGAGGTGGATCTCACTTAGCTGCAGCCAGGTAACGGTGTCAGTCACTACATAAGAGACTTGAATCTAAAACTGGTTAATGAGATTGGGCAGTGTAGGTTATCTGCTTGTACTTCCAGAGACAGCTAATGGGGAGTGATGGAGGGGAGGTGTAATTTGTGAAGTCTCACAGTTGCTTTCAAAAGATTTGAATAGAAGAAGGCTTGTAGACTTTTCTGTCTTGCCCTGGAAAGTGGATGTGGAGTAATAAGCAAGCATGCTGACTGGGATACTTGTGCAATGGGAGCATCAAGGGGTGGAGAACTCTTGCATGGAATTTGCCCTGTCAAAAGCAGTTCCTAAGTCTTGTTCAGGATACCCAGAGTGGAATTCCTAAACTGTACTTTTCATTATTTTACTTCATAAAGTCTCTGTCTCCTCTGAGGATGAATATTTAAGACACAGAGTGTTACTAGTAACTCACAGTGATATTTTTAACTTCTAGCAATGGTGATTGTTCCCACCCGTGAACTAGCCCTGCAGGTCAGTCAAATCTGTATCCAAGTCAGCAAACACATGGGAGGTGCCAAAGTGATGGCAACAACGGGAGGAACCAATTTGCGAGACGACATAATGAGACTTGACGATACAGGTCAGAGCACTTCAGCTACGCTAAGGTTGCTATTTCTTTGTGGTTTTTACAGTGTTCATGGAATTTCTGCGTGTTATTGTTTACCTGTTACAGAACAGACTACAGTGTTGTGTTTGCTGTTGTATACTGTTGTCATTCTTCCAAAGTGTTCGTGTGAAACATGGCCATGAATGCTGGAAGGAAACACAGTTTTAATCACCTTAACATTGAGGGGTTTTTTTGTTTCCTTTTTTTTTTTCTCTCTCTCTCTTTTAACCTTGCAGTGCATGTGGTGATAGCTACCCCTGGGAGAATTCTCGATCTCATCAAGAAAGGAGTAGCAAAAGTTGAGCATGTCCAGATGATAGTATTGGATGAGGCAAGTTGCTTATGTTAAATGTTCTGGGATTTTAACACCAAGTAAAAGGAATTATGTGTCTCAGTGGTCCTTTCAGTGTACAGCAGTGGTGCAAACTTGCTTAGAGACATTGTGAGGTCTCCTCCGTTTCTGAGTATTTTTTAGAAAGTATTTTGACAGTAGGAATTTTTTGCATGTAAATCTTTTAAGAAAACAGCCTAGGAAGATTTGTCTTTCCTGTCTTTGCTGATGCTGAAGAGTAGAGTAACAGTCTGTTCTGCAACAAAGGAATGCATTTCAGTTGGTTTCTGTTTGTAATGAGTCAGCTGTGCTTATCACGTAATTGTATATTAAATTGATTTATGAACATCCAGTAGCATACAGGCTTCTGAGTGAGAGAGAATATACTTGTGTGAAAGCTCTTGGATGACTGGTAGAAACCCTAGGTTTTTTCCTTCCCACAAGTGTGTAGCTACCAGAAGACTGAAATCTTACACCGTTATTTTAACTTGCTGTTTATTACTTTTGCTGTTACAGGCAGATAAGTTGCTATCTCAAGATTTTGTTCAAATAATGGAAGACATTATTCTCACGCTACCTAAAAACAGACAGATTTTGCTCTACTCAGCCACTTTTCCTTTGAGTGTGCAGAAGTTCATGGTGAGTGGAGATGTGTCCATGTAGGTATGGTGATGGCGGCGACATTGCGCAGGAAGGGTGTGAATGAGTGGTGCATAGCTGTTAGTGCTTGGTTTTTTAAATATCTCTAAACTTCACAGGTTTAATGTAAATCAGCCTAAGTCTAGGACAGAAGTTTGAAAGCAGTTTTTGACCCGGACTTGCATTAATGGGAAGCTAGGTGTGTGCAGTTTTTGCTGTTTTCGACTTTGTGTATTAGTTACATCATCTGTGTGGATTTGCTTCTGGAGAGTGCTCCTGTTTGGCCTGCACAGTCACCTTGGATTTATAAGTAAACTTGTGAAAATTTACCCACCCTGTCCATTTTCAGCATACCATGAAGAGTGAGTGGCTAAGTAGTGCATCCTTGCCTTGAAGGAAGTTAAGTGTGGTGTAGAGTAGGAACTACTTTCATTGTTTTGCACGTAGATCTCCCTGCTTTATCAATATCTTTATTTTTCAGAATTCCCATTTGCAAAAACCCTACGAGATTAATCTGATGGAAGAATTGACCTTGAAGGGAGTTACTCAGTACTACGCCTATGTCACTGAGCGTCAGAAAGTGCACTGCCTCAATACGCTCTTTTCCAGGGTAAGGAGTAGGCCTGTGTCAGGAACATACCAGAAGCTTTTTCCCTCTTGGAACCAAGAATAAGACTGAGTGTTTCAAAGACAGCCTAATGAAAATTTTTCTTTGTCAAAATGTGCTATGTATCTAAGGCTAAAAATGCATGCTTCTTGGCCGGCATCTCTGTGTTACAGAACTTTCTTAATTGTTTCCCTTCCTATACAAAAATATATCTGATGTAAATTACCAGCAGCATACCTGCTGTGCTTTCTCTCTGGAAGGGATTTAGACATGTCTGGAATCCTCTGTTAGTAAAGTGCTACATTTATTGAGAACACTGTTTATACGTTCAGCTCCAGATTAACCAGTCGATCATTTTCTGCAACTCCTCTCAACGGGTTGAATTGCTAGCCAAAAAGATCTCCCAGCTGGGCTATTCCTGCTTCTACATCCATGCCAAAATGAGGCAGGTGAGTATGAATTCTATTCCACCCCCACCCCAGGCTTTACTGAATAGCTGAATAAAGTCTCATGCTTGCTTTAAGTTTGCAAGTTCTTCATAAACTGAAACATGTATTGCTTTGCTCTAGGTTTGGTTTTTGATACCCACTGCCAACCTTCCCCCATCCCAGCCCCCTTTCCGGACTGTTCAGTGTGTGTGGCCAGTTGGTATTTGACTACTTCAGGTCAGGTTAATTATGCCCAGTGTAAGCACAAACTGCAGCGAGAAGGCACAGTTAGTGCTGCTGCCTTGCTTTGGCAGCATGGGGAGCCAGGGTAGAGCACACAGTGTAACTAACTCAGATGAAAATGGGCCTGAATTAAATGACAAAAACCCCAATACCGTAGCCCACTGAGTGCCCTGTATGGCTTTGAAACGGCAATCTTGCGCTGTGACTGCAGGGGAATCTGAGAAGTTGAGGAGGTGGGTTGGACCAAACCTCTTGGTGAAAGCTGTGGCTGGTTTATGGTGACCAGACACTTGTGGCCGTGGTGTAGCCGGTGAAAAATGGCATTGCGACTTTGCTGGTACAGAGGTTTCTGTTAATTGTGCAGTAGCTCATATTTCCTCTAGCTTCACAGTATTAAAAGGTGTCAGGAGGCTGAAGTGTTGGGTGTAGAACAGGAGTACTTTGGAACATATTTTTCATTTTTTATGTAAACTAGTCTAGCTTGCTGCTCATGCAACTGACAGGTAATGCCAGTGTTTGCTGGGCCAGATGCAGAGCAGTAATTAATTGACCAGAAACAGAAGCGGTGGTGTTATTGAGAACAGAGATGTTGAAGTGTGTTCCTTGATGTCTGATTTTTATATGCTTTTGGTCAGTAAATAGATGATCTTTTGGCAAAGTGCAGCTGTATTTTTGCAGAACATTTCAGCTTGTTCATTCCCTCTCCAAATTTCACATAACAGTGATATTAATCTTCGTGTGGCCTGAAGTGAGGTGTTTGTGAGAGGAGAGTCTTCACAGACAATTGACTCGTCCCTCCCCTAATTCTCATTAGGTAGTGAAAAATGCTTCATACTGGAAAAGGAAATTACTTGTCAGCTTCAGTTTTTAATGGAATGAATAAAACATATGAAATTTGGCAAGGGTTGGGGCTGGAGAAAGACAACAGTCAAAATACCAGTTTAACTTCCTTGATATGATTTCATGTAATTGCAACTTATATAGTCTTTTTCTGAGATGGTTTTGATGTCGCCATAGGAGGTTTTAAAACACAGTCAGTTAATTGTCTTCGTTGAGAAGTAGGATCAAGACCATCTGGAGTTAATTCATTAGAATATATGGTAAGGAGTGCTAAAAAGTATGTACTGGCATCTTGTTTCAACTCAGCTGTTCTCTAACAAGGAGGAGAAATTTACACGATTGAAGTTGAGTGTTCCTGAAAGTAACAGCTGGTTGGTTTGTGGGTTCTGGTTTTTTGTTTCTCCTTGTTTATATGTATGTATTTCCAGGAGCACCGCAATCGTGTATTCCATGATTTCCGAAATGGCTTGTGCCGCAATCTTGTTTGCACTGGTAAGAGTTCGTAAACATTTTCTTGTTTCTAAAGTTTGTGATAGAAAATGTATTAGTGCAGGTATTGTAGACCTGTTACTCATATTAAACCAAAACAAGATGTTTTGGTAAGATGTGTTTGTTAAGCCTGCATATAGCAGGGTGCAGCACTCCTTTAGGCACATAGTTTTGTCTTCTGTGAAGGTGCAGCTTGCCATCAAATCATTTTGCTGCAATAATGTTTTCTGTTTATTTTCACACTTGAGGATTCCCTGAGTTGTTGGGTCGTAAACTTTATATTTCAGTCAAGCTGTGACTATGATTGTGTGTAGTTTTGCTGATTCCTTTAAGTGTGTATAGCTCACTTTTTCTACATACTTCTGTTGTTTTGACTGGCTTGTGTATGATCCGAGTTGTTTGTTGTATGGCCTGCTGAGGCAGTACCTGGTGGTGTCGGCTGTCACTGCATATGTCTGGGCCATGTTAACAAAAAATCGCTAGAAGCAGAATAGAAGTAGTTGAGGTGGTGGAATGTAGTTCAGGTCTCAAGTCTGTTGTGACCCTGGCAATGCACAATTTCATGTGAAGAGATGGTTAAGAAGGACTGCTCCAAAATAATGTAATGTGGAAAAAAATTGGCTTTGTGGTTATTTTTTCTGCGTAGATGGTGCAGCTCTGGTGGTTTTGGTTGTTCTTCTTATGTTGAATTCGTGTTTATAATGTATACAGAGCAAGAGGAAGCTGTAACAGGATTGTATGTAAACTGTCTTTGATACAAGGAAAGCTTGTATCTGGAAGCTAGGGCAAAGCAATGTTAATCACTGTTAATCTTTACACCCTAAACACTGTCAGTGTTTGAGCTCATTGAAATTAACTTCGTGATGTGGATTGTCTTTTAGATCTGTTTACCCGAGGTATTGATATCCAGGCTGTGAATGTGGTGATAAACTTTGACTTCCCAAAGCTGGCAGAAACTTATCTCCATCGCATTGGCAGATCAGGTGAGAGGAAAGACCTATTTTAGGTGCAACTTTGCTGACGACTGTGATGCTTTTTAGCCTTGAATTGGCTTTTGGTTTTTTTATTACTATATTTGAGAATTACCTTAGGTAGCTTTTATTTTTCTGACAAATTTATTTTTGGGTGTCATTACAGATGGCTATCCTCACTGAGGATATTATCTGAATAAAGGGCTGTTCCTTTGAAACTGGCCTGAACAATCTAATGAAAAAAAAAGTGAAAAAAAAAAAAAAAGGCATATCTTGCTTTTATCTCTTGGAGACTTACTATTGCCCCTGTTTGCAGTTTGGGAAAATTCTATACTAAAATCTCAGCTTCAGAGTGTCTCAAGCCTAGAGATTTATGCTTCCTTCTGCATGTGTTTTGAGGTATGTTTCTACTGTCTGGGAATCGGCAAATATGCCCTGAAGAAAGGCAGTAAGCAAAGGAACTCGGCGTAGTTGAACTTTGTAGCTCAGGTTTGTTCAAGAACTCTTGAAGATTTTTTTGCTGGTAATTTTCCTGGAGCTTTGTTCAGAGCATTTTGAACCTCCTGAGTTTTCTTACTCCTACAGCACTCCAGAACTCCTTACCAAATCTAATGTGAATGGTGTAGAGACCTGTGGCTGGATTTGTTTTTAACATCACAGAATGATACTAACTTTGCAGTCTGCAGACTTTTTTTCTCTCAGCCCCTATCTTAACTCAGTTCAGTTCAGGTGATGTTTTTGGTTTTTTGTCAAGGTCGCTTTGGTCATCTTGGCCTGGCCATCAATTTGATCACCTATGATGATCGATTCAACCTGAAAAGTATTGAGGAGCAGTTGGGAACTGAAATTAAACCCATACCAAGCAACATCGACAAGAGCTTGTATGTGGCAGAATACCACAGTGAACCTGTAGAAGATGAGAAACAGTAAACATATAGGTATGTAAGTTCCTTGCTGAATAGTGATGTGTTGAATCACAGGAATGCTGTCGATGTGTCAGTGTTACCTCAGGGGAAGAGGGAAACATGTCATGAAAAAGCTCTGAATGTGAAAAGAAGGGTGTGAAATAGAATGTCAGTGCAAGGAATCCCATGGGTGTGCTGAAGGTGGGAGGGATGAGTATTTTTTAGTTGTTTTAATTGCTATGCTGACCATATGCTAAAGAGACAAAAAATGGGGAAAAGGGGGGGTGGAGAATGGTGTTGGGAGAGGCCAGGATGGAGTACTAGTAGCCTAATGAATTCTTTCTGTATTGCTAAGCTGAAATGAGAAATTGGTGAGGGGCAGAGAGCAAAGTAGTCCTCAAAAAGGTGAGGAGATAAAATGGATAGCTGGGAGAACAGCATCGACAGAAGAGTAAGCACCTCACCAGCCAGGAGAACCAGGTTCAAGCAAAATGTGCTGCCTCTTTTGTATCCTTTGGTTCATAGAATTCTTGGAAGTGAACAAAGTAGGGAGTCAAGCTGTAATTCATCTTTGCTGCCAGTTGAGGTCGTCTTCATAATTTAAAAAGAAAATGAGGTTTCACTGTTGGAGACTCATCTAAGTGATCCCGTTCTGATCATTGTCCCAGAAAAAGCTGCTGAGTTAAGTCCTTTTATAGGATGATGATTTGCCCTGGACTGCACTCAACTTAATAGCTGCAGGATGATGATCTGACTTTAGTTAAGATGTTGTCGTGCAAGATCCATCACCATACAGTTTGGGCTGAAAAACATTCTTAGGTCTGCTCTTCTCAGAGGTCATGAGTTAGAAAGACAATACCAGTGAAGCTGCTGAAATTCTTTTCAGATGACCAGAAATAAAGAAGTGGCTGTAGAAGCAAACTGCTCAATAGCATTAAAATGAACCTATGGTTCCTTCTTAGAAATCATCCAAGGGTAGCCATAGATAGTCATACCAAACTGACTTGAAAGCTTCTGCTTTGATGGTTGAACCTTCTCCATGTTTATAAATAAATAGAATACAAAACAGGTCATGAATGTGGAACAGGCTCTTGGGTGGCTTCCTAAGGGGAATGCTAGGACCTTGCCAGAGAGCAGTTTGCTGCTTCCTAAAGTACAAGAAACCAGGAGGTAGTCACGTTCCATAGGTACAGAAGAGCAATAGCAGCATCTCTTTCTACGAAGCTGAAATTGGGATTCAGTTGTTCAATATGCCCTTTGCCTTTTGAGAGCTGTTGCATAGTTAGTGTATGTGATTCGTCACTTTTTGTTCTGGTTTTGTATAGAATCGATTTTACTGTGAGTGTTGTGGTTGTTTGTTTTACTGGGTTTTTTCCTGCCTTTTTTTCCCTGTTTTCCTGGTTGGGGAGGGATTGTTTATTTGGTTTGGGTTTTATTTGTTTGGGTTTTTTTGTTTTGTTTTGTTTGTTGGTTTGTTTTTGGGGTTTTTGTTTGTTTGTATATTTGTTTTGGGAGGGGATGGGTTGGTTGGTCTTGTTTTTGGTGGGCTTTGTTTTTGGTGGTTTTGTTGTTGTTTTGTTTTATTTTTTTTTAGGCTTTGATCACACATGCCAGAAGGTGAAGCCCTATGATCCAGATCTGTGACACATCGTTTCTTTGGGGATACCCTTCTCTTTGTGGGTTTTTCTTCATCTTTTCATTTCGGAACTATGAAGACTAAAGAGCTCAGCCTTTTTTTCTCTTTAAATTTGGCAGCAAGGAAGAAAGAAGTTAAAGGAGGAATGTCTTTTTGTTTTTCCACTTGTTTGCACTGTGTGCTGATTGAACATTAGTTGCACTAACTGCTGGTTTTAAATTTTGTTTTCTTTGGGTGGGAGGGACAGCAAGGGAAGAAGAGAAACCCTGAAAAGAGAAGAATCTTGATGAACACGAGCTTGTCTGCTATTTCAAATTCTTTAACCATTGACTGAGTGCATTTCAACTTCTCCCTGGTTACTCATCTGTTTCTTAAGCTAAAGAGCTTGTTACTTATTCGTGCAAAGTGCCTTATGCTATGAGACCATTCAGAATATCACCTTTCTGACACAGCCCAAGGAATTGACATCTGGTTTTGGTTTCAGGTCAAAGTTACCCTCTCTTCCCCTTCTCCTCCTTCCCATGTACTCAAGCCCAGGGCTGGGAGGTGAAATGTATTAGTTATTGGTAATACTACTTTTTTCTTCAACTTACTTTTTTTTT
>VXBB01014228.1:20964-36273 GCA_013399915.1 Illadopsis cleaveri | reverse complement strand
TTTTTTTTTTTTTAATTGGAGGAGTTGATATGCATCTGCAGTTCACCCAAACTGTAAATATCTGTATTTAAAATGAAACCAACGTGAAATCTGGGCTGATTAGGTGCAGCATCATAGCTCCAGAAGGAAAGAGTAGCCTGTGATCCTTTGCAGGAGCCATAAGAAAAGCCCTGTGCTCTAGCAGAACACTAAAGACTGGTTTCCATGAGTCTTCATTAGTAGTTACAGCACTTGATAAGTAGACTTGTTTCAGAGCCATGGCCCTCTTTCTTCTGGTGCAGTGTGTCCCATAGAAAATCAGATGTGTATATTGTACAAACCTTGTAAATATGATTTTTTTTTTTCTGTTTGGGTTCATATATAACTTTTTCTTTTATGATGAAGGTTGCTGAGGTTAAAGGGATTAGACTGATTATGGGAGCAGCTAAAGATGAGAGGGGCTCAGTTTTCTGCAACACTAAACAATGAGAAGTCCTCTGACCTCTGTGATCTGCAGGCCACCACAAGTGTCCCTTGTCAGGGTGGATTTGCTCTGGTGCTAGCAACAGTCCTGTACTGCTCGTATGGAAGAGATCACTTGTGGGGCTCCAAGGCCTTCAAATCCGTAGCTCAGCCTTTTGAGAGATGCTCTTCAGTTTTCCTCTTAGAAACTTCAGGAACTCAACAAGCTCTGAAGGAGTCCATGACCTGTGTTCCACCATGGTGTGAGGGAAATCCAGTGAGTGTTGCTGAGCAGTAGGTGTAAGGTGTGGATTTGGGTTTGAGAGACCATAAAAAAACAATGTGCATAAACTGACAGTTCTAGAGCTTTGTGGAATTGATTTCACTTCCTGCAGCACTGCATTTTCTGCCCAGAGTGGCCTCTGTGCAGAACTGTGAGCAGGTAAGGGCAAATCCCTGTTAACGTCAGAAGCTGCAGGAAGCTGCTTGCCATCTACTCTGGTTTGCCATGAGTTGCTGTCTGTCATTTTGCATTGTATATCGCTGAAAAGTGCTTTCTGGTCAAGTAGTGTTGCTTTAAATTGTGCCCCTCCCAACATGCTTGATGTTTGGCCTGATCTACAGGCAAAAGGAGTGAGACAAATCAAAATATTACTCTTTAAAATCCCTTTTAGCCTGTTAACCACCACTGTCAGGAGGCACCTGGGTGAATGCAATCCCTTTTGCTCAGTCATTTATTGCATATACAGATGCTGCACTCACACCATGCTTGCTTACCTTTGAGGCAGGATTTAATCGTCTTAATTTCTCCTCATTTTGACCCTTTTTTTTTTTAATTGGAGTAAAATAGTTTGGAATCACAAGGTGGACTAGCCATCCCTTTCCTTGATGATCATAAATAGAAGCCAGGTGCCTCCTGACAACTTTACAAAATTGAAAAGTTTTTGTGTTCAGGATGTTTTTCTTCTTTTTGTCAGCAGTGACTCCATAATTGTAGCAAATGCTGCACTAGAGTACAAACTCAAGAGCTTGGTCTCTGTGAGCCACATAGCTTACATCTGACTGGCAGGTACTAAATGTAAACAATTTTGGGGTGCTTTTTGGGGGTGGGGGGTGGGAGCTTATGGGTGGTAACTTCGACCAAAAGTAAAATCTTGCTCCTGTACTGCAGCCAGCTTACAATTTTCCAGACAGAAGAGGGATCATTTTAATGCAACAAAGACATGAAAATGTAAATAAATTTTGTATCTCACCAGGGCATGCACATGTAACAAGAACAGGATAGCAATGTCAAGTCAGGTGTGTGTGCTCTGCTTGGATTTGTGGTAGATTAGCCTGGTGCCATGCATTGATGGTCCCTCTTGAAGCACAGAACTTTTGAAAGTATTACTTTAAAATTGGCCTCTCATTGAGGATTGGCACTTACCTAAACTATCGGGGGCACCGTTTTTAGGTGGCTTCTTGTCAAGAAAGAAGCAGCCTATTTTTGGTGCTAGTAGGCTATCTCAAACAGATGCGATCTTGCAAATGGAAAGATGCTCCAGAAGACTAGGATAATCCTAGTTTTGTTTTTTGTTTTGTTTCCTTTTTTTGTGTGTGTGCGGGGGTTTTTATTTGTTTGTTTGTGGCTTTTGTTTATTTTTATTATTTTGATTTGGGGTTTTCTTGGTTTTTTTTGTTGCCTACCCAAGAGTAAGGAGTGTGTGTAAATCTTGGCTTCCTGAGATTTCTCATGAACTCCAGTTTTTGCTGGTCACCAGCCTTTACAGACGGATTAGTCAGAGCCTTCGGTGATGAGCCCTAGATCAAATACTTCCTCTGACAAAGTTGATGAGAATGAGAACCCGATGTGTTCTGCATTTCTTTTTTGTTGGAAGTCTGAAAGTGTCACTCTGAGTCTCTGAAATGGAGCTTCACAGCTGGGTGAGGTCGCTGTGAAGGTGGTCATGGAATCTTCAGCCACTTGAGAGAGCCTATAGGCCAGGTTCTCTGGGTGTCCACTCTCAGGTGGGCACTGCAGTGGCTGGAGGCCTTTTCCCAAAGGGAGGGGGGTGGGTTGGTCTCAAATACATGTTTCAATTTCCAGAATGAGATGGGAGCATCTTTCCTTGCCCTCTGACTGTTTTTGTGGGTAAGAACAGGGAAGCTCAACATGAATTCATGTTGTGTATATGGTGGTATCAAATCATCTCATTCTGATATTTTGTTTATTTTTATTTGGGGGGGGTGGGGGGAGGGTGTCTGCACCAAGGATTTAAAAATGCTTCAAACACTTTTTTCTTTACAAATGACTGATAGGACACAAAGCTGAGCAGGTGGCTATCTTGTCTCAGTTTCTGTAAGAGAGATTACAGAGCTGTCATGCCACATCTCTTGAGCTGCTGTTGCGATGGTTCTTGCCCTGATGCTGAACTTCGTAGTGCTGCTGGGGCTGCTGGTCATTACTCCTGAGAACAAAGTGAATTTTGTTCCCAGACACTCCCAGCAGTACAGCTGCCATGGTAGAGGTTGGGCAACTGTAGTCCCTGCAGGGAGTTTTCTGCTTGCTATGGACTTCTGGTCCATCTTTTTTGAATCATAGTTTATCTTTGTAGTCAGCCAGGTCTGTGGACCAAAGAGCATGCATCTGAACTTCACAAGAAGACACTGGCAGATTATCCTGTAGGCTTTGCTCAGTTCATCGTTGCGTTGCTAAAATGCCTCTGCGTGGAAGCATTGTTAAATTCTGCTGTAGACAAGTTAGGGAGGAGTAAAAGGGGGCGGGGGGGGGCAGGGATGTGTTTATTAAGATGCAGCCTTGCTGTATTTTAACCAGTAATTTTGGGGAAGGGGTGTCACGAGAAGAAAATAGCCACTGTTCCCCTTATTGAAAGAAACTGGAACTTTTATTTCAAGAAAAGAAATTATTTGCAATTCAAGTGGAGTGTCATAATCCAGTAGACCCAAGAGAAGGGGTTGATATTCTAACTGTTAACCAGCAAACAATATGGTCTAGTGTTTCAAAACGGTCGGGGGGAGGGGGGANAACTCTCCAGTGGAGCTCAGATTTTGTTGAGAATATGTTTCCTCTGGCTTTGTATGTGTTGCAGCACTGACTTGTGAAGAGCTTCATGAGTTGCGAGTGCAAAAAAAGATGAATGGAAAAATCCTGATTTTGTTAATTAAACTCAATAAAAGCTCCCTGGAACTCCCATTTGTTCTATTTTTTTTTTTTTTAACTGCGCTGAGTGAAAAGCATGCTGGCGTCCTTGTAGAGACTCACAGTCTGCATTGGATGCAACAACCTTTGGAGAGAAGCCTCAAGATAAGGAGGCATACGATAAATGGAAAAGTGCTCTCCTGTGTCCATGAGAGACGTCCTTTTTCTTCACAGACCCTGCACATGGCAGCTATTTTTCCAGGGTCAAATGCTCCACAGTCTTGTCTCCAGTAGACTCGAAGGCTGTGTGTGGCATCTGGTTGCAGTGCCAAGTTAGCCTCAACTTGACAAATAAGAGTTTCTGCAAGGGGCCAGAGGAGCACTGCAGATCCTGCTGTGGCTGTGTCCTCCTGTCTTTCATCAAGAGTCATCCTTGTAATCACACAACTGCATTGTTGCCTTGGTTGCTGCTTGTGCTGCAGAAGACCTTGTGTGTGCTGTGGTTCCGGTGGTTGGAATGAGTATTTTAAAGATGCTTTAAAAATTACCAGCAAAGGAGTTGGCAAAACCAGGTTTAATGTAAAAGTGAAAGCCGGGTGAAGTTCAGTGGCAGGGTTGACTGCTGCAGCCTAGATGCTTAAAGCATGCGGAGTAAAAGCAGGCTGCACTCAGTCCAAATCCAAAATCAACCCAAAATTATCTATATGCAGGCTTGGGGAGAAGGGGAAAAAGAGGAGGGATAGGAATGGGTAAGTTGAGCCACAAGGTTCAGAGTAGACCCCCTTGATCACCTGGGCCCTGGACTTGACCAGTGGTTTATGCATAAAAGTTTAACAGAACCTAACAGCACTTAATTGATAGCTTAAGTTAAACGATTTAACAAAAGATTCATACAGAATTTACTATAATGGTAACTAAGTAAACAACACGGTCCCACTGGGCAGTGCCTGGGGCACTGGAGGAGCAAAAGTATACGGTTGCGATGAAATGAAGTACTGCGTAAGTACAGACATGCTGAATGCATTCTGGTTATCTGGGGTTGCATTGAAACTAAATTACACATGTATCCAAAGGTATAGCTTTATTTTTAATGCATTTACTATATTGCTTTTGTTAAGCCAAGAAGCTCAATCCGTCACAACACATAAATAATTAGTCATATCCTGGTGAGCTCACACCAAATAGCCAGATTTCATTAGTTCTTATCCACATTTAAATACCAAGACTTTTCGTATATCCTGTTAAGGCCTTGTTGGAGAGAGACAAATTAAGATTATATATTCGTTATTGTAATGTAAGAATGTTACTGTAAAAAGACTCACTTAAGGTTGTTGACGCCGTTCTGAGTTTTACATTTCTAGCAGGCTCTGAATATTTTTTCAATATGTATGTTCAAAATTCAATCTTTAAAGTCCAATTTCTTGGCGTTGCAGCTGCTCCGCCCCCGCGCGCTCCGCTGCGTGACCCGAGGGGCGGAGACTCAGGTCACACTAAGGGGGCGGGCTTGCGGGGCTGGCCCCAACATGGCTGCCTACCTGCAGTGGCGCCGCTTCGTCTTCTTTGACAGAGAGACGGTGAGGGAGCCGTCGGGGCCGGATGGGGCCGGTGCGAAGCCCTTCGCGCTGCCTCCGGGCATCGCAGTCTGCGACTCGGGCCGGGGAAGCCTCGTGTTCGGAGATATCCTGTGCAGGGCTGGGCGCTGTGGCCTGCGCGGGGCTCCGCCGAGCCGAGGCTGCGTGGCAGGCGAGTCCTGGGCGCTGTCTAGCGCGGGCCAGAGGGTACTCCGGCCTTGGGAATGCGGCAGCTTTCTGCTCTCGGCTATACTTTGTTTAAAAAGAAACCCAAACCTCCACTGGATGTGTTGGTGCTCCGGGGTTGCTCTGCAGAAGTATTTGCTGTAGCTCTACCAAGAGTCAGCAAAAGGCATGCAGATTCTTGTATGATTGGAGGAATTGGGCTTTTTTTTTTTTTTTTTTTCTTTCCCCCATCCCTTATGTGCCTTAACTGTGATCTAAATATGGAAGGTCAGATTTGGTTTTTGCCTCGCTCCCTTCAACTCAGCAGTTTCCAAGCTTACAAGCTAAGGGTGACCCATCTGTACCAGCTGAAGCAGCACAGTATCCTGGTTTCTATTGGTGAGGATGAAGAGGGTATTAATCCTTTGGTAAGTTAAATGACAAAGAGAGGAAAGTGCATTTGTCATACGAGTCTTTCTTAAAGACTGTTGTGATGATCTCAGTTGCCCTTTCTTACCTTAAGTGGCTTGTTCATTCTGGGTATTACGACATTTTGATGCCAGGTCGTGGCCTTCTAATACGCCATGTTTTGCTTATGCCAGATTGTTGTTGTCTATAGGTGAAAGTCTGGAACTTGGAGAAACGAGATGGTGGTAATCCTCTTTGCACACGAATTTTTCCAGCAATACCAGGTAACAAGCCCACAGTTGTATCCTGCCTGACTGTCCACGAGAATCTGAATTTCATGGCTATTGGTAAGTAAAGCTGAACTGTAATAACTTAAGAAAAATATTACAGTCCTTACTGAGAGGTAAGGAACATGAATAGATAACACAAAAATGAGCATAGAACATCCTGATGATCTTTCTTCTCACTCATATTGTGTATATCATCGTATCCCAGAGCTCAAGAGATAAATGCGTTAATTTAGCCTGACTGTATATTTTACACTAATAACTTTGATACTTGGAAGCATGTATTTTTAGTTGATGTCCTCTTTTCCCTGCCAGTTAGTAAGGTTACGTATTTATTGAACTTAGTACTAAATTTAGCTTCTGTTGGTACAGGAAAAAAATTGTGAGTTTTGTGATACCTAATGTTACAGAGATATTTCTTCAAGCATGTTATACAAACCTTTTTTCAAAGGAAAAAGCAGATATCCCTTTTTGGATTTAACTGTTCCTCGGTAATGTATCTTGCTTAACTCTTCTGACAGAATAAGAGCAGTAAAGTTGTGTGATTACAAGTACTCTCAGCTGACTTGGTCCCTACACTGAAATCAAAAAGCTTTCCCTCTGTGTATGGTGGCCTTCAAGCCTGGAACAACTTACAAGGCTGGGGCTGTTGGCAAGCTATGAAAACTGCATGCTTTACTCTCTCTTAAAAAATCTCCCTCTGGTCCTCTTTACAGTGTGTTGTGTGTTTTGAATAAGTAAGGGACTTGAAATTATAGTTACAATTGCACTGTGGGAAGGCCGTTTGTAAAACAAATTACAGACAAAGTCAAAAAAAATTAATCTACATGTGAAGTCGGTCTGTGGAAAGGAAGTCAAGCCTTGCTGAACAGTGCTATACTGTGTGCTGTTGTGTGACAGCTCTGAAGTGTAACAGGAGCAGTGGGGGGTGATTTGGCAGAGATTGACTTGACGTGAGAACCTGTGGCAATCCCATTGCTTTATACCATGCTGGTGAGCATGGTGTTGTCACTTGTTGCTTTCACTTTTGTAGCTCGTGAATGTTTGGACTTAGCAGTCCTTCTTTCTCACCCAGCTCAACATAAACCATGTATATTTTTAGATTGTTTTCATATTTCTCCTCTGAGAGGAGAATTGATTGATGGTGGTATCCACCATCCAGGTTAAAGAGGTGGTGACCTAAATAACCAATCTCTTGCCTTTGTAAAAACTGTATATATTAGAGTTAAATTGTTGATAAGAAAACACACACACATAGGAGAACACACAAAGATAAAAAATGTAGAATAAAGTATCATTAGCTTTCCCTTCAACTGCTGCTGCCTGCCTCGTTCCTTCTGCGGGTCCGATCCTCCTACATATGGACCCGAGTGTGGCATCATACTACAGTCACTGACTGGAACTTCCTTAACTTACGCTGGATAAAATTTCAGGTGTGTTGTATGAGTAATTGTTTAGTCTGTCCACTTCACCAGGTTTTGCAGATGGGAGCGTTGTACTTACTAAAGGAGACATCACTCGAGATCGGCATAGTAAGACCCAGATCCTGCATGAGGGCAGTTATCCAGTTACTGGCCTTGCTTTTCGACAGTCTGGCAAAACAACACATCTATTTGTGGTGACCACAGAGAACATCCAGGTGAGAAGCTAGTTGAAAAAAATGTGACTCTGACTTGCAAATTCAGTTGACGTCAGAGTCTAGTTCAGAGCAATCCCCAAACCCTCGAGTTTCCTCTGTAGTCTTATATGCTTTCAGTGAAAGACTATCCTCATCTGGAGCTGGACACTCATGGTTGTGGATTGCGCTGTTCATCTCTCAGTGACCCCTCCCAGGATCTCCAGTTCATTGTGGCAGGAAATGAATGTGTGTACCTGTATCAACCAGACGAACGTGGCCCCTGCTTTGCCTTCGAGGGACAAAAGCTGATTGTCCACTGGTATCGGGGGTACCTCATCATTGTCTCCAAGGACCGAAAGACTTCCCCAAAGTAGGGCTCCTTGAAACAGATGAGTTCTTTTTCCTCATGCATCTTCATGCTTTTTCTCCTTCCTCCCCGTGAAGCTTTCCCCTTGGGAGCAAATTGCAACTGTCAGACATTGTTGAGGTTGATCCAGACCCATGTATTGATTAACTTCCATTGCAAAAGGTAGCACAATTAGTGTGCTGAATGAGTGGGATTTTTTTGCAGTCCTATGAATTTCTCAATGTAATAGGATGATGGAATCTGTGTATAAATACATGGTGGTTTCCCTCTGGATCCACTTAGTTTAATTGCCTAAATGAACTCTGTCTTACTTTCTATACATCCCTAGTTTGAACAGGTATCAAGATTTCAAGTTATGTTCTTGTTTTCTAAAACTTTCTTCTTCTCTTCAGGTCAGAATTTGCTGGGAACGAGGCACAGAATTCAGACAAACAAGTCCTGAATATCTATGACTTGTGCAACAAATTCATTGCATACAGCTCAATCTTTGATGATATAGTGGATGTCTTGGCAGAGTGGGGGTCTCTCTATGTACTGACCAGAGATGGGAAGATCCATGTACTGCAGGAGAAGGATACACAAACCAAACTCGAGGCATGTAAATTTGTTTTCTTACTAGTCTTTGCCTTATGTCTGTAAGATTGTACTGGCTCTGCAGACTGAAAAATAGAACAATTCAGGTAAGTGAATTACATAACAAGTGACCAAATAGCTTTTCAGTATAACCAGTGTTGTAAGGCAATTGGTTTGTAAAGGCCCATGCTCATGTGTGCACTGAGAAGAAGAAACAACTCGTTTTCCCGGTGTGTTTGAACTTGCTTTGTGGGATGGTATTTTTCTCATACTGCTCTTAACGTGTCTTTAATAGATGCTGTTCAGAAAGAATTTGTTTGAAATGGCCATTAACCTAGCTAAGAGCCACCACTTGGACAGCGATGGTTTGTCAGAGATTTTCCGGCAGTACGGCGATCATCTCTATAACAAGGGAAACCATGATGGAGCCATCCAGCAGTATATCCGGTAAGTGGAGGTCCTGTGGAGCTGTGATGTTGTAACACAGATAGGAGCAACAGAGGCCTGTTTCAGTCCAGGAATACAAACAGTCCAAAACAAACAAAAAAGTATGACTTGAGGTGAAAATTCTATCTATACAGAGAAAGATGTCCGTGAGACTAAAAGTGTTCGAACAAGTTGTGAAAATTGCTCTGTAAACCTTAGGATAAAGTTCTCTTTGATTGTATTTTAATGTGAATAATGTATTATTCACGTTATTATGTATTATTATTACGTTATAGTGTATTATTAGGCCCACTGGGATGAAGTGGGGCCTGGTGACATTATTATGAAAAAGGGATTACTCTGTGCAAGATAGATGATGGAATTTGACCATGTATGGCAGTCTTCTTGGAAAGTACTCAAACAGTTCAATGTCAGTTTTAAAACATTTTGGGTTTTTTTAAAACTAGAACTCAGGGCAGCTTTATTTTGGCGTTTACTGAAAACTTCATGTTCAATTTTTAAAATGCCACAAAGTGTTACATTATTGTGGAGCTAGTGCTCTGGAGATCCTGACATCTAGTGAGAGTGAGCATGTCTTTTTACCTTGACTTGCTTTAACTGTCACAGTAACTGTGGCTAAACTGCTCAATGTTTAGAGCATAAGCATTTAAAGCTCACTTTGAGTTATGTGACTAAAATGAAGGAAAATGTAGCTTTTATTCCTCTCTTTTTTTGGCTTCTCAGTTTGTTGTGCTCAGAGCCTAGTCTGTCTTCTCACTACCACCTTTAAAGGAAGATTAACTCCTTCTATGCTGTCATGGTCGTCCCGATCAAGGCCTTTGTATCAGTGTATGTGCAGATGGGTGGTCTTACACCGTAACTAGTTGTTGCTTCTGATGCATAGCTGAGCAGTCCCAAGAGGGTTAGTGCCTGCTGAAGTTAAGGCTTCTCTGTGTTCTGTTGTTAATTTCTCCATTTATTTTAACTTCATGACCACACAATATCTTGTAACGTGACTCTTCTCCTCGTAGAACTATAGGGAAGCTAGAACCGTCTTATGTTATTCGGAAATTCCTGGATGCTCAGCGTATCCACAACCTCACTGCTTATCTACAGATGCTCCATCTGCAGTCGCTGGCCAATGCAGATCACACTACACTTCTGCTGAATTGCTATACCAAACTCAAAGACAGCTCCAAACTGGAAGAGTTCATTAAGGTATTGGGGGATGTGGAATCATGCTACATTTTAATGTCATCATAATAATTAAAAAGGGGTAGTGGTGACATTGTAAATTACCTCCTGTACGACTATTAAGAGAGAGAATAAGGAATTTACAGCTCAGTACCTTGGTCTTTGCTGCTTTATTTCTGAGCTCTTGCTTGCATTCTCAGTTTGGTTGGTTTGTCATCTGGGTCTGGAGTGTGGTTGCTTCTGCCAGTGCAACTGACAAGCAAATGAGAAGTGGTTAGACTCCTTCCTTTCTGCATGGGTGATTTTTCCCTTGCATAAGAGGTATCAAATTGTCCCTGCTCATGTTTTCCTCCTCTTACATAAATGATTACTGCTTCTGGACTGTTAGAATTTTTCTGAGGGACCATCTCTCTGCTTTTGTTTTCGGAGACAAGTGAGAGTGAGGTCCACTTTGATGTAGAAACAGCTATCAAGGTGCTTCGCCAAGCTGGTTACTACTCCCACGCCGTGTACCTGGCAGAGAAGCATGAGCATCATGAATGGTACCTCAAAATCCAGTTGG
The DNA here is from genome assembly GCA_013399915.1 of Illadopsis cleaveri. Lineage (NCBI taxonomy): Eukaryota > Metazoa > Chordata > Aves > Passeriformes > Timaliidae > Illadopsis > Illadopsis cleaveri. Next base: position 25,522 of record VXBB01014228.1, on the reverse strand, counting down.
AGGACATCAAGGTGAGGAGACATAACTGCACACGTGTTCTTATTGGGGAGAGTACTATGAGTAATTTAGTGAGAATATAATTTCACTGACCTCTTTGCTGAGGATGGTGTGCTGATGAGAGCAGCAGCAACAATACTTGTAGCTGTTGGTGTATTGTTTTTCTGCTTTGGGCTTGTGTGTTAGACTAGGTGTGGAAATCTGAAGGTCTTGTTTTCTTTCTGATGTGGCTTTTTACAGTGCCCTTTAAGAGGAGGGATGGTGGTTAGCTGGGGATTTATCTAAACGTTTCCCCCAGGTATATCCAGTCTTTCTCCCTGAGGAGGAAAATGAACAGGAATAGTGAACTAGCTGATAATTCAGAGCAAATGGTATTTGTGGCATACTCACGGCATGTCTTCAATGCTTTCTGTCCTAACCTCAAAGTGGAGAGCAAAGGCTAACGTCCTGTGATTGTTTTGTTCTCTGTCTTCACAGAACTACCAAGAGGCTTTGCACTACATTGGAAAATTGCCCTTTGAACAGGCAGAGAGTAACATGAAGCGATATGGTAAAATCCTGATGCACCATGTCCCTAATGAGACCACTGAATTGCTGAAGATGCTTTGCACTGATTACGGTCCCTTGGGAGGTAATGAAGGCCCTGGGATGCTAGAAGGAAAAAAGGTATGGTTTGTGTTGACTGAGAGTTGTTGCTCTCCAGTAGTAACTTTGCAGCAAGTGCTTTTGCATGCCTTGTGTTGCCAGCCTGATGTTTTAGGTATAATGAGAATTATACCTAAATAAACTCTGCTCAGGTGAGACCCCACCTGGAATACTGTGTCTAGCTCTGGAAGCCTTAGCACAGAAAAGACATGGACCTTTTGGAGTGAGTCCAGAGGAGGGCTATAAAAATGATCAGAGGAATGGAACACACCTGCTCTGAAGAAAGGCTGAGTGAGCTGTGGTTGCCCAGTCTGGATAAGGGAAGGCTTCAGGGAGACCTCATTGCAGCCTTTCAGTACTCAAAAAGTTTTATAGGAAAGATGAGTGTAGCCCTGGTTTCGTGCCTGAGATGTTTTTGTTTTCTGAAATTCTTTTCCCAGGGAATTTTCTGTAAACAAGAGACATATTTTTGTAAACTGTACCTATGTTTTCATTCCTTTTCCTAGGAGGGATATCTTCTTGATGTCCCTCTGGTCTCACCAATGTGATTGAAGAGGTTTGTCTTTGTTTCACCAATCGAATTGGTCTGTGTAAAATAGCATAAAAGAGAAACACATTCCAAAAATAACGGAGTCATTTTCAACCTGCTGAAGTTCAGAGTCTGTGTCATTGTAGTGTAAAACAGCGTCAGATGAGGACAAATTTTTTTACAGGGCTTGTTGTGATGCTACAAGGAGTAATAGTTTTAAAGTAAAAGAGGGCAGATTTAGACTAGATAGAAGGAAGGAACTTTTTATTATGAGGGTGATGAAACACTGAACCAGGTTGCCCAGAGAAGTAGTAGATGGCCCCATCCCTGGAAACACTCAAGTCAGGTTGGATGAGGACCTTAGCAACCTGATTGAATGGAAGATGTCCCAGCTCTTTGCAGGTGTGTTGCACTAGATGACCTTTAAAGTTCCCTTCCCACCCAAACTATTCAAGGATTCTATGAGAAGCCCCATTCTGGTGTATTGGTAGTCCTAGAGGCAGGAGACCTCTTAAAGCTATTGCTCAGGATTGATCCTTGATGTCATTGGCATCTTGTATTGTGCTGTATCTGTCCTGTCTGAGACTCGGAAAATGAACATTCCTCATGGCAGGAAGGAAGCACTAGTATGGCTTAAACTGATGTGGGTGCTTGTCTTTTTCTGACTGTTTTACAGGCTAATTCAGAGGAGTTCATCCCAGTCTTTGCAAACAACTCCCGAGAACTGAAAGCTTTTCTGGAACACATGACAGAGGTGCAGGCTGACTCTCCACAGGGTGTCTACGACACTTTACTGGAACTTCGATTACAGAACTGGGCACATGAACAAGATGAACAGGTTTGAACTCCTCCAGCATTGTGTTTTGAGGGAGAGATTTGGTGTCTGTGAGTCATATTTGCATTCCTGCAATGCCCTTTCCAGCTGGGCATTGACAACATGAGGCAGTACATATGCTGTGCTGGACAAATAGCACAGAAATGGGAAAGCAGCCTAGTAGCCGGGAGAATATTACCTTAAGGATGGCTGAGCTTAGTTTGTTTGTATCTCATTTAAGGACAGATTCCAGACAGTACAGCCTCTGTGAGCAGATGCCTTGCCCACAAAAGTATCTTTACTTGCTTGCCTAGATCTGTGAGGATGTTGGCTGTTCAGGCAAAGAGAATCATGTCCTGTTTGCTTAAAAGGGTTAAAGAAAAAATACCAAAACTTACCTCTGTGAAACAGCTCCAAATTGTCAGCTCTTAGTGCAAAATACTGTGTATGTGGGTGTGCCTGTGTTCTTCTTCTTGGCCTCTCCCCCTTCTTTGTAGATCAAGGAGAAGTTGCACAATGAAGCTCTCACCCTCCTGAAGAGTGGAAGGTTCAAAACAGTCTTTGATAAGGCCTTGGTCTTATGTCAGATGCACAATTTCAAGGATGGTGTTCTCTACCTCTATGAGCAGGGCAAACTGTGAGTGTTACTCTTGTCTTTAGAGTCCTGTCCTTCGCCTCTTGCCCCCACTGCAGCGATTTCTGAGCCATGAATGTCTGTACCATTAAGGGTAGTGACCTCTTTAGTGTCTCAAGATGGGAACGGTAGATGATTGCTCTGCAGAAATACCTCACTGTTGAAGCCAGGCAGTTGTATAGAGTGAAAAAAAGACTTGTCTTTGGCTTCTGTGTGAGTCTGGGGATTGCATGGCTGGGTGAAAACCTGAGGTCCCTGTAACAACTCAAAGGGCGAGATGGATTGTTGCAGCTGATGAGTTTTTCTCCCATAGTTTCCAACAGATCATGCACTACCACATGCAGAATGAGCAGTACAAGAAGGTGATCGAGGTGTGCGAGTTGTACGGTGACCAGGAGGCTTGTCTCTGGGAACAGGCTCTTGGCTACTTTGCACGGAAGGAGGAGAACTGCAAAGAGTATATTGCTGCAGTGCTGAAACACATTGAGAACAAGAATCTTATGCCTCCGCTGCTTGGTAATGACATGTGACACTCAGCCCTCAGCCTCTCCCACAATAAAACCCCAACCCAAGCAAAAACCAGAAAAACGAACCACAAAAGACTCCAACCCAGACTAGTTTGTAGTGCTTTCTGTAGATCAGACATTAGAAGAATCAGTGAAATTGGAGCCTACCATTTGAAGTAATAACCTGCGCTATTAACCTGGGAAAAACGATGCCAGTCACAGCTCCCTAGTTAGGGAAAAAAATCTGCAGTATCAGTGAGATGTCTCGTACATGATTGCTGTTCTGTCAGTGTGGGGCAGAGCAGGGCGTGCTGAAACTCCAGTTGTGCCTTGGTGGAGAACTAGAGTCCAGTCCACTGCTAGATCCTTCCTTTGTCCCTTCTGGTCTGAGTTATCCAGACGTGCTCCTAGCTGCCCATTTCTGGAAGAGGTCAAACTGAAAGAGAATCTTTAAGTGAGCTCTTCCAGTTCCATGAGAATGCCAAATGTCCTTGCCTGTAAGTGGCCTGTCCCAGGAAAGCAGTCTGCCCTGGCAGTACAAGCATAGTTGCAGGTTTTGTGCAACTAAAACTGTTTAAAAGTTGTTTAAACTAACATCTCAGTTGCTCTCAGTTGTGCAGACGCTGGCTCATAACTCCACAGCCACCCTGTCTGTGATTAAGGATTATCTTGTCAACAAGCTGCAGAAGCAAAGCCGCCAGATAGAGCAGGATGAGCAGAGAATTCAGAAGTACCGAGAAGAAACTACAAGGATCCGCCTGGAAATTGAAGAGCTAAAAGCAAGGTGCAGGACTTTGTGCTGTCTTGTCTAGTTGTATACAAGGATAGAACTGCTGTTTTCTTCTAGTAAGGTAAAGTGTAGTTTGTCTTTCTCATGCTTCTCCATCTTGTCACTCAGTCCCAAGATTTTTCAGAAGACCAAGTGTAGCATTTGCACCAGTGCACTGGAGCTCCCTTCAGTCCACTTCCTGTGCGGTCATTCCTTTCACCAGCACTGCTTTGAAAGCTACTCTGAGAGTGATTCAGAATGTCCTACTTGCATGCCAGAAAATCGCAAAGTGATGGACATGATCCGAGCCCAGGAGCAGAAGAGAGATCTGCATGACCAGTTTCAGCATCAGGTAGGGTAACATTGCCTGTCTTACCAAGTTGAAATAAATAGTTTAGATTCATTTACAGACCTGTAAATGGAGGTAGAGACGGGTAAGGCTTGAAAGTATTTTGTAAACAAGGCTATGTTAACTGGATAATGAGAGACCCCAGGGTGACTGCATTGTGTAAAGGGCATGAAGAGTCATTGTTGGCTCTGTGAAGGTGAAAGAGAGAATCTGTTCTCACCTGACCCCTCAGATGGGTCTCGAGACCTATTGGTCAGTGTGACAGCTGGTCAACAGGTTGTATAGAACTAATTAGGGAGAAAGGGAGAAGAATAG
>VXBB01014228.1:0-20706 GCA_013399915.1 Illadopsis cleaveri | reverse complement strand
TTTTCCGGCGCCGAGGCTGCTGCGGGCGCGGCGAGGGCGCTGGTCACGTGGTCAGGGCGGCGGGGGCGAGGCCGCTGGTCACGTGGTGGGTACGGGGCTGTGCGGCGCCGAGGGCCGGTGGTCATGGCGGAGCCGGGGGCGGCCACCGTGGGCCTGGGGCGAGCGGAGTCTGGCNAGGTGCAGGACTTTGTGCTGTCTTGTCTAGTTGTATACAAGGATAGAACTGCTGTTTTCTTCTAGTAAGGTAAAGTGTAGTTTGTCTTTCTCACGCTTCTCCATCTTGTCACTCAGTCCCAAGATTTTTCAGAAGACCAAGTGTAGCATTTGCACCAGTGCACTGGAGCTCCCTTCAGTCCACTTCCTGTGCGGTCATTCCTTTCACCAGCACTGCTTTGAAAGCTACTCTGAGAGTGATTCAGAATGTCCTACTTGCATGCCAGAAAATCGCAAAGTGATGGACATGATCCGAGCCCAGGAGCAGAAGAGAGATCTGCATGACCAGTTTCAGCATCAGGTAGGGTAACATTGCCTGTCTTACCAAGTTGAAATAAATAGTTTAGATTCATTTACAGACCTGTAAATGGAGGTAGAGACGGGTAAGGCTTGAAAGTATTTTGTAAACAAGGCTATGTTAACTGGATAATGAGAGACCCCAGGGTGACTGCATTGTGTAAAGGGCATGAAGAGTCATTGTTGGCTCTGTGATGGTGAAAGAGAGAATCTGTTCTCACCTGACCCCTCAGATGGGTCTCAAGACCTATTGGTCAGTGTGACAGCTGGTCAACAGGTTGTATAGAACTAATTAGGGAGAAAGGGAGAAGAATAGTGTGAATTGGAATGGGGACAGCACCAAATTGTTCCATCTACCTTGTGTTCCCCAAGCATGAAGTAAGTGGTGAGTGTGAGAATGGAACATTAACTGGAAAATGTTAACATACGTGGAAACTAGAGCAGCTGAGGCACCCACCTTCCTGTTTACTTCAGTTGTTCATTACTTCCTCGGTGCATGGCTCAGAAATGGGGTTGAAATAGGAGCTGGAATGGCCAGTGTCAGAAAATCTAGCAGGTTCTTCTCCTACACCTAACTCTGGCATGAAATGAGCAAAGAGCCAGGGACTGACATGGGCTGCCCTGTCCCCTAAGCCAGAGGCTTGTAAGTGCAGGGGGAGAAAGGAAGGGGGCTAGAGGCAAGAGGCTGTGGAGACTTCTGCTGATGCTGCCGCTTTATGTGTCTGGCAGCTCAAGTGTTCAAACGATGGCTTCTCAGTCGTTGCTGATTACTTTGGTCGCGGCGTCTTCAATCAGCTCACCCTGATCACGGACTTGCCCTCGGGAAAGACGGCTACGACGATCGAGGCTGGCCTGCAGCGGGAGCTGCTCATCCACACCAAGCGCAGTACCTGACCCGCAGGCCCTGTCCACGCGCCCTGTCGTGTTGTACGGGGTCCCCCGCTGTGTTTGACCACCTGTATTTGGCTTCATACCATGGCCTCCAATAAACCAGACTGGCCGGGNATCCGCGTGGGCACCCGCCGGAGCCAGGTAGGCAGCGGCAAAGCTGGGTGCGGGGTGTGCTCCCGCCCGGGCACCCGGTTCGTCCCGGGCAGCGCAGGGTCTGCGTGCTTCTCGGGACTGAGGAACGGCTTGAGCTTCCTGAGTTGGTGCGTTTCGAATACTGCCGTGGAACTCCGGGAAGAAGTTTGGAAAGCCCATCCTTCGGAACCCAGGGGACGGTCAGCTCTGTTAGCGGTGGTGCGGTGCAGGGGCTGGGGGCGACGGCACAGCTCTGGGTGGGACTGTGCAACTTGCAAAGTCTGTGCAGCTCTTGTAGGAAAAACCCCTCAATGACTGATGGTTGCAACCCGCTCAAAGGCCAGGGAAGGGACATACCCAGAGATAGAGGAGGTATCTCTTGCCAGCGGGCTACACTAGGGAGGAGTAGCCTCGCAAAGGGAGATAAGCGACCCTCGGGCCTTTGCGCTGAGATAATCTCGTTCCTTTTGGTAGCACCTTCTAGGAACAATTTCGTGCTGGCACAAAGGCATTTTACGTAGACATCAGGACAAGGCAGATAGCCATGCATAAATGCTACCTCACGTAATAACCTGAGGCTTTTGGGGCGGCAGCTACATACATTCGTTGTATTTGTAGGGAGCTGCAGTCCTGAGAACTGTGTGAATTACCAAAGGGTCCTGAGCCCTTCGGTGGGAAAAAAGCTGAAACTCATCTGTAGTTGCTTGAGTCTGCTGCCGCTTCCATGTGCAGAAAGATGTTACACTAAGTGACTGTATTATACTTGCTTCTGGTTTTCTTACACAGTAGAATGTTCTTCATGCAGTTTTCTGCTTTGGCATTTGTTTCTTGCTGCACACGATGATATAAGCTGTTACTTTTGTGTGTGTGTATTTGTAGAACCTCTAACTACGTCTTTGTTCTTACAGTGGATAAGTAACTTGTATTTGACACTAACTCAGGATTTTTCCGCCAGCTCAGTGAAATCCTAGTGGCTTCTCCCAAAGCTTGCAGTATTAGTAAAATTCATACTCTTAGAAAAGTGGGAGGCTTTAACCCTAACCTTAACCCTAGCCCAGTGTGCAGTATGACTTGTTCTTTCATCACTGAGCAACAGAATAATGGTTTTGCTTACTTTTCTGCCCACTTGCTGATCATCATTCAGCAGCTGTGTTCCACATATGCGAAACCAAGAAGTGAAAGCATGAGAATCATGATCTGTAGGCTTCTGTTGTAGTCATTTTCCCTAACTCCCTAAAATAAATTTATTGCAGTGTTTCATCAGTGGTTGCATCACAGCAATGCTGGACATGGGGAGATGTGGTACTTTAGTCAATCAAAGAAATTCTTCAGTGAAGTGCTCTGGTCATGATAGTTGTTCACACAGTTCAAGGAGTTTGTGCCTATGAGTGATTTTACTTGAAGCAACCTATTTCTAATGCTTTTGATTTAGAGAGCACGTACTGGTCATGTGTGCCTGCCTGTGGAAGAATGGCAAAGCCTCCTTAGCTACTGTATGGACAATGTGCTCTTTCTTCAGGACTTTGTTTTCTGCTTCCTTGTAGCTGGCCCGGATTCAGACCGATAGTGTAGTTATGATGCTCCGTGAGCTATACCCTGACCTCCGCTTTGAGATTGGTAAGGTTTTTTTTGAATGTTGCCCTGGGGTAGATGGCAGCAGGAGCTAGTGGGTTATCTTTGTGTGCAAGAGGTGTGTTTAGAGTCAGGAGGAGGAGGTCTGTCTAAGTTTATCTGAGAGTGCTGTCTGAATTCAGTTCAGTTGTGTGGCTCAGCAACTGCTGCTGCTGGTTTCTTCTAGGGGAGATAAATGGATTTCATAAGCTCTTGATTTAAGGGCTGAGTATATGATGGACATGGTGCTGCTTCATTTGCAAATCTAGTATTGTTCTGGCTGCACCTCTCTGAGCATTGGGCATTTTCTGGTCTGGGGCTCAAGGCTTTCAACAGGAATAACAGGAGCTCAGCCTTGCACTGAAGAGAATTGCTTTATATGTGTTCACTGACACTCCAGAGACAGACTGTGGCAGTTTCCATTGGGTCAGCTCTTCCCCAAACCTGCCCTGTTTCCCCATGCTTTAGTTTTTGAGGACAGTGAAAGAAGTCTCAATTTCACTTGTCTTGAGTGCAGTGTATTTCTAGAAGTGAGCTGCTTTTGTATTGAGCTTGAGTCCGTGTTTACACAGTAGTGTGTGACTGCTTATGGCATTTTGCATAGATATTTTCAGCCTAAGCCTAGTGCTTTTATCAAGCCTCACGTTTTACCTGTACTGTCTCTGAACAGTGGCCATGTCAACAACCGGGGACAAGATCTTGGATACAGCACTTTCTAAGGTAAAGGAAATGTTCTTTCCTTATTCAAGAACTAATTCTATTTATGTTATATTGGCTGATGCTTCTTTTGTGATTCATGTTCTTCCATTTATGTGTAGATTGGAGAGAAGAGCCTCTTCACCAAAGAGTTGGAAAGTGCACTTGAAAGAAATGAGTAAGAGCTTATTGTTTTGTCTTTCTCCTTGGCATTTGGTGCTCTTTGGACATATTTAGCTTGCTGCATAGGTGATCTTTTTTCCTTCAGTCCTGGTACCTCTTGGGCTAAAAAAAGTAGTCCTTTGATAACTCACTGTCTTTTTTTTCCCCCTTTTTTCTGTCTACCCTGGGCTCAGGCCATGTATTTTGAAGTGGAGTAGTTGTGTCACTTGTTCTGCCCTAGTTAGGTTTTCTTCTGCTATTTGCGTATTACGTGCCATAATACACAGAGAGGATGTGATTTCAGATGATTTCTGCTTATGAATGTATTTTTTAAAAAATACTTTGCTTGTTGATGATAATGTATTGCGAAACAGATTTATTGCTATCCTGTTAACATTTATTAACTTATGCAAGCTAAATGTGCAGGAGAATATGGCAGGGGCAAATTGTGCTGTGTTCTGTGCAACTTCTCTCTACAAAAAACCTTGCTTCAGGTGCTTTAGTGGAGAGAGATTAGTGCTGGTTTAGTGGGTTTGAGACGTTGGGGGATTTTTGTTGTTATTTAATCTCTTTCTTTTCAATATTCTGAGGAAAGTTTCAGTGGTGCCGTAGTTAAAGTATGTTTAAAAACAAAGGTATTCTTCTGCATCTCTGCCACATAGTTACATCATACTGCATTTTCAGTGAAGTTGGTGAAAAATATTGGAGACTTAAGTGTTTACAGTTATGCTTGGATCCCGTGTGACAAAGCAGGTAGCCTGTAGTTGGGCTCGCTGTTTTAAAGTTTGAAGTATATAATACCAACCCGCATACTGATGTGATTTGGTACAGTGAGTCTCTCTGTGTGAATATCTCCAGCGTCTTCCCCTCATTCAATCTGATTGTTTGTTAAGTGTCTTTCATCGCTGGGTAAGGGGAAAAGAGAGACAGAGAAAGGCGAAGTAGCTTTTTAGGAGTAGCACAAAAACTGCATGGTAATCCTTGCTGTGGAATCGTGAAATTTTTCTTCCTTCTCCAAATTAATTTCTGGTGTGGGTTCAAACTTTTGTGTAGGTGACCTGCATGCCTCTGGTAGATCGCCACATGAGCTCTGCCATCTGTTGTCTGATTACTGTCCTCTAATTTTTAGAGTTGACCTTGTGGTTCACTCCCTGAAGGACCTGCCAACTTCTCTTCCTCCTGGCTTTACAATTGGCGCTGTCTGCAAGTAAGTGTGGACATGAGGCTTGATTCTCTGAGGGTCTTGCGTTTTATAGTGTTGGTAAAGGAGAGCAAAGGCAGTGTGGGTCCTTTTAGGTGTTCAAAGTTTCCTATGATTAATCTCCAAAACAGTGGAAACTCTAGTGGAACACTTGGGCTGCCCTAGTGTTACATAGCTAGCAGGTGTGCTGAAAGTTCTTGCTCATACAGTGATGATGGAGTATTTTGGAGCCAGAGGCAGTTCTTCCAGGAAATGATAGCAGAACTGTTGAGCTTAGCTGCCTTGCCTTAAATGACGTGTCAGGCATTTTGTACTTGCATTATTTTGCAGGAGGGAGAACCCACTTGATGCTGTTGTCTTTCATCCCAAAAACTGTGGAAAAACACTAAGCCTCCTTCCTGAAAAGAGGTGAGTGGGAGAAGAAGAAGACAGGTGTAGAAACAGAAGGGGTCAGTTGGTTGATATTTTCCATTGGCAAGTCAATCAGCTCATTGCTTTGTCCTGTAGTGGTTTTACACTGCCTCTTGTGAGCATTCCACGGACATTAACTTGGACCCACTTGCTGGAAAGAGTAACGCTGTCTCACGGGAATGCTGCATACTGAATGAGGTTCATCTCTCAAGCCACCCTTGAGTGGCAATGCTTTCTCAAGTTAGAACCTTTCTTGTCATGATCTCTCAAGTGAATTCCTGCTCCTTGGTATTCTGCCTACTGCTGGGAGATGCATACAATGCAGATAGGGTATCTGGTGCAGGATTTTGGCTTTCATGGACCTGAACTATGCTTTTGTTCTCACTCAGCCAGTTCCGATTTCCTCCTTGGGTTTTTGGCATCACTTTCTTGTGATTTCTCCATTTTTAATGACCTGTCTTTCCATAGAGGTTATTGGAATCTTTTGTCTGAGACAGATGAGTGAAATTACTCAGATTAAGGTAGCTATTAGAAAGATTTTTTTATATATATATGTATATGTTAAAGTGAAATAAACTAGCTGTGATACAAAGACTTGTGCTTCTGTGCATTTGGATAACATGAAAATCACATTTGGTTTAGGTTTCAGGTTACCAAAAGGAGGAAGCAGAAAGGCACATACTGATTTCTACAGTCTCGTGACCAGTGACAGGACTCAAGGAAACTGTACAAAGCTCAATCAGGGGCAGTTTAGGTTCGGTATTGGGAAAAGGTTCATCACCCAGAGGGTGGTTCAGCACTGGAACGGGCTCCTCAGGGAAGTGGTCACAGCATCAAGCCTGACAGAGCTCAAGGAGATTTGGACAATGCTCTCAGGCACATGGTGGGATTCTTGGGGTGTACTGCACAGGGCTAGGAGTTGGAACTCAGTGATCCTGATAGGTCCCTTCCAAATCCGCATATAATATGATTCTATGAAAAGTAGTGAACAGCATGTATCTTGAGAAGGGAAATGCCTAGACTTGCAGTTTTCTGTGGTTTCAAGTTATATACTCAAAGGTCCTCTGCTTACTGCATTTCTGTCTTTGATGAAGTTCCTCTGTTCCACTTCGTCATGTAGTTGTCTGGCTTTGGCTTTTCATTTTGGGGCAGTGGAGTCTTTTTTTCTGTGAAAAATGTCTTTCAGTGAGGTTTCATCAGTCCTTGACAGTGGCTAGGGACTGCTTGTCAGAAGCATATCCTGTAAATTGACTCCTTGGGAGTTGCTTCAGACATGCTTTATGCTAAACTTCACAGACTGGTTTTCTTTCTTTTAAGAAGATCCAAATAATTGACCTATTTTTGATCTTCATTTCAACTTAAAAAAAAAAAAGGTTACAATTTGTTTCCTTGAAACTTCTGTCATATATCTGGCTGGAGGTAATTGTTAGGAGTGTTCTCAATTTCAGTGATTATATTTTTCCCTGCAGTGTGATTGGAACCAGTTCACTTCGGAGAGCAGCTCAGCTCAAGAAGAAGTTCCCTCATTTAGAATTCAGGGATATTGTATCCTTTCCTGGCAAGCTGTGGGAGCTGGGCAAAGCTGCAAACAGGAAAGTACAACTTTGTGTAAAATCTAGATTCGAGGCTGATTTGTGCCACCTGACGTACAAGAGCACACTGCTTCCTCAAAAGCTGTTCTCCAGTACCCTGTTCTGGGGGGGAGGTAGCACAGTAGCCATTCTGTCCTCTGCTTTCTCATGAGACTGTGAAGCAGCAGCCAGCCTTGATCTTGCTGGGGGTTCAGGATACAGATGAATTATATGTTTTGCAGTATTTGAAAAACTGCATGATGGTGCCTCCCATGTGTTCGTCAGGGGCGTGTGACTAAGTGTTGCTGGTTCTCCAGTAACCCTGGATGCGGTTTGGTCCACTAGTTCCGATGTGGGTGGCTGACCTACGGAGAAAAGGCATTGTTACTTCAGTCCTAGGAGCAGAGTTCTTTGCAGTGCAAAAGGAGTTGGGTGCTAATAGTGTACTTCAGTGGTGTGCATATCTTTGTAGACTCAGCGCTTGAGTTAATATTCCATAATACTTGGCAAAATTCTATTTTAAGAATCAATTGTCCATATTTAACAGTTCTTTCAGGATGACATTCTCATTTGGTGACTGTTGGATTCTGTGCAGTCTGCAAAGACTCAGGTGGTTGTAGGACTGTTTGCCTGCTGTTTCTATGCTTGCTTAATCACTTCTACAGAGAGGAAACTTAAATACCCGTTTAAAGAAGCTAGATGAGAAGGAAGACTTCAGTGCCATCATCCTGGCTGCTGCTGGGCTGAAGAGAATGGGCTGGGAAAATCGCATTGGCCAGGTGAGGCACAGCAAAGCAGAAAATACCATTCTCTGCTGAACTATCAACTGTTTGCCTTTCAGACCTTGTGGTTGTCCTGTCCAAGCATGCAATCTCCTGACTCCATTGCCATGTTAGCTTTAATTTGAGGCACTTTAGAAAGGAGTGGTTGGATTTTTTGGTTGGTTGCTTTTTTTCTTCATGCAGAATTTTTTCATGTTCAGTTTTCTGTGGTTCGGTAACAGTTTGTAATCTTATTGTCTCCTAGCACTTCACAGCCCTTGTGTCTAGCCACGCAGCAGTGTGCAAGGCTGAGATTTTAGTGATTAGCTAATTCACAAAGTATTACACTCCAGTTGATGTAAAGTCCATTATCTCACTTTTGTGGTGGAAACACTGAGGCACGGGAGGGGAGAGGTGATATTTCTTTGGTCTGACATGAAATCAATTGGTAGTAGAGACAGGAATCTGGCACTTGTTTCCTATATTGTTAACAGTGCAACTTGAGTTAACTCTTGATTTTACTTTCTTCCAGCTCCTAAGCCCTGAAGATTGTCTGTATGCTGTTGGACAGGTATTTTACAACTTCTGTTCCTTAAGCCATGCTTAAAGGGCACTGAAAGCCAGCAGAAATATGATATATCTGAGTGGTTAACTGTGCTGAAGACTTCTCATGTCTTGGTTACCAGAAAAATACTTTGATCTCTTTTGTTGCCTGTTACACTGTTTAGGCACAGCTTGTTAGAAGAATGGGAGTCTGCTCTCCTACCCAGTGTGTTAGAGGCTGATTCCTATCAGTAGCAGAAAAACAGTAAATGGGAAAGGTAATCCATGCACAGCTACAGTGGGGCAACACAGCAGATATGGGGCAGTTCTGGCAGGGTCGGTATTATGCTGCACCAGGATAACTCTGCAAAGCCACTGCAGTGTCTTTGCACTGTGATGCTCCCTCCTTTGATCATGGTGTCCTGACTCCTGCAGGGTGGAGCTGAAACACCTGTCTTGGGCATTCTTAGTGCTCCTGTTTTCAGGTGGGCAGACTGTTCCAGTCCATGCTGACTGCGTGGCTGAGCTTACGCAGGATTGCCCTCCTAATATCAATATTGCTAAACCAGATCTGGTGATCCATTAGTGATTGCAAGTGACAAATCTGCGCATTCAGTCTGAAAAAGTGATTTTGATAAAGCATTTGTCAAGTACTGTGCAGAGTTCTAGAATGGTTTGAGGTGGCAGCGTGATCTTTAACACTTGGCTGAGTAAGTCCAGATCTTCTGTTTATGGCAGCTACTGTAGGATGCCCCTGCAGCCAGTGGAGTGTATCGTAATCCATTTCAGTGAACATTGCTCCCTTAGTGAAAAGGGTCTGAGCCTCTGTTTCATGATCAATGCTGAGTACACATGCAGGTGAATGAAGCTGAAGAATTACTATATTTTGTTGTGTTTCTTCTTCTAGGGTGCCTTAGCAGTGGAAGTTCGTGCCAAAGACCAAGAGATACTGAATATGGTATCTGCCCTGCATGATGCAGACACTGTGTTGTGCTGCATTGCTGAGAGAGCCTTTATGAAGCGTTTGGTAGGTCTGGCACCCTTGCTCTGCCTGCAGCAGTAAATACTGATCTGCTAGTTAATTTGATGCTATAGTATGGGAAATCTGTTACACTTCTCTAAAACTGCAGAGAGTACTTCTGAATCAAAAAGGGCCAGAAGAGTGATGGGCAGGGTTGTGTGCAGCCTAAACTTTTCAGAGGCCTCTGCTTTGAATGTCTTGGGTAGGAGCCTCAGTGTCAGCTGCTTTGTGTTTTAGGAGGGTGGATGTAGCGTCCCTGTTGCTGTCAACACCCTTCTGAAGGATGACCAGGTGAGGAGTCCTTGGTGTTTTTCATGGATTATTTCTGAAAACATGTTGCAAGTGTGTGCATGTTTCCATATCTTTTCCTGAAGCTGATTTCAGCAGGTATCTTTAGAGCCAGTTAGGGCAGATAGTCTCCCAACTTTACCCTTCTGTCTGTGTCCAAAGCAGAAGTACAAGAATGGGTCTGGCTACTGAAGCTGTCTTTCAGAAAATTCCCTTATAATATATACCAGATTCCCCCCTCTACCCCTGCTGCTTATTTCATGTTCTGAGATCTGCAAGTATTGCTTCTGACCATACCAAACCTGTTTTTAGACAGTGGAGTGTGATTAAGGAGGTGGGAAACTAGAAAAAACTTCAGCCTTTTCCTTGAGAAGTCACATCTTCCCTAACAGGGATTACTTTTCTTAGCGGTACTTGCATTGTACCACTATTCATGCTGATCCCACTGCATGACAAGCGCCTTTCCCTCCAGACTTAGCTTTGTATATTTGGGTGGGTTTTTTTAAAGAGGAGGTACTTGGCTGCTTGTTTGTTTGTTAATGTGGTATTAATCCATTCTGTATATTTTTCCAAGTTATATTTGACAGGAGCAGTCTACAGCTTGGATGGATCTGATAGCCTGAAGGAGACGATGCAGACTGGTGTTAGTTATCCCCATCAGGTACGTGAATCATGCTGGCTTCAAAATTCAAACCTGAAGTTAAATGACAAAAACTAGGCCTTTAGAAATAGATTATATTTGGTCTAGTTTCTTGTAAGCTGTAACAGCACACTGTTCTTGAGGCTCCTCAGACTAGATTTTACCCTGTTTCATGGGTGTCTTAATTCCTTGCACACTGTTTTCCTGCTGCCTTACTTTGAGGTGTTTGTATTTGCAGAATGAAGATGGACCAAATGATGATGTGCAGCACGTTGGCATCACGGCCAAGAATGTTCCTGGTCAGGCCCAGGAAGCTGCAGAGAACCTGGGTGTTGAACTAGCTAGTTTACTTCTGAGCAAGGGAGCAAAGCATATCCTTAGCGTGGCAAGGCAGCTCAATGATGCCCACTGAACCTGGATTGTGGCCAGCAGCAGTGCTACAAGTCTTTGCAAGCTACATCATGATCCTCTGGAGGGATTTATTTCAGCATTCACACCAGTCTTACCTGACGTTTGGATGCAAAAACCCTAAAATATGAAATTAACTTGAATAGTTTCCGCTCCTCAGTTTTCATCCCTCTCCACATTTCTCTGAATTGTTAAGTGTCTCTGAAGTATTGTCAACAATTTTTGTAGCTAGGAAGCTAAAAGAAAAAATTAAAAATAAAATGAAAGCCTTTAAGTGTTCAATTCTATTCAGGAGCAAAGTGCTCATTAGGTTATAATTGGAGACTCAGCTGTACTGTGCTGAGTGCTTTCAGGAGTTATTATTTGGGCCTTTTCACTCACTGGATCACTGAAGGCTCCCATTAGGTTCCTGATAGTCTGTTCCTTACAATAAAGTAGCAGAGATGCTACATTCACCCTTGGTCTTAGTGAAGGTAAATAAAAGTTTGCCGTTATTGGGTAGATACAGATTTGCCGATTGGCTAGTATTAAATGAAGGAGCAGACAGCCATTTTTGTTTCTCTTGTATGTTTGTCCATAAAGGTCATGAGAACCAGTTAGCTAGAGTAGCCAGTGAAGGGGGAGCTGAAGCAGAAGCCCAAATTTCAGTTACTGTGGCTTCCTGTGCTTACTACTAGGTTAGCATCCTCTCAGCAGGGTTTGATTGTTACAGTGCCTTGTAGAAACACTGAAACGGCACCGTATTGGGGTCCTGTTTTGTAAATAAAGCAGTTTTATTTTCTAGGCAACGTACCAGAGGTAAGAGTTAAATTAACAAGTCCTTACGGAGCAGCTCTCGCACTCAGTGTTTGGCCCCGGGCCGGTTCCTGCCCGCTCCCCAGCAGCCACGGCCGGCCACGCCTCTCTTGCCCTTCCCTCCTCCTGCCTCCTCTGCGGATCGCAGCTCTCTCGGTGAGCAATGGGGTGGCCCTGAAAAGGGCCTTTGAGTGGTGCCGGGAAGGCCGGCCGGCCTAGTACTCCTGCGACTGCTGCCCGCTGCCCCTCTTGCTGGCCTTCTTGGGCAGCAGCACGGCCTGGATGTTGGGCAGCACGCCGCCCTGCGCGATCGTCACCTTGCCCAACAGCTTGTTGAGCTCCTCGTCGTTGCGTACCGCTAGTTGCAGGTGACGGGGGATGATGCGCGTCTTCTTGTTGTCGCGTGCCGCGTTGCCTGCGAGCTCCAGGATCTCAGCGGTCAGGTACTCGAGCACGGCCGCCAGATAGACGGGCGCACCAGCCCCCACCCGCTCCGCGTAGTGCCCGCGCCGCAGCAGCCGGTGAACGCGCCCCACCGGGAACTGTAGCCCCGCCCGGGACGAGCGAGACTTGGCCTTAGCACGGGCCTTACCGCTGCTCTTGCCACGGCCTGACATGGCGCCTCGCTCCGCTGCTGAGCCGCTGCGACTGGAGATGCCGCGCCCGGGATTTTTATAACCTCCCGCCAAGTAGGGTCCTGCTCATTGGACAGCGCCACTGCCCTTAGCTATTGGTGCGTCTGCCGGAAGAAGCTATTTGCTGACTGGTCGCTTCTGTGATACCGACGCGTTTGCTCTGAGGGTGTTGGCCACGGGGTCTGACTAATCAGCAAGCGAGGCTCCAGATTTAAACCACGCCGAGGCTGTTGGTAGGGTGCTATCGCGCCGTCGCCGGCCCTCAGCGGGCGTCCGCGATGCCGACCCGCCCACTCGGAGGGAGATGCCGATTCCGCAGAGCCCTTCGTGCCGCCCGTGCAGGCGCACGGAGCTTTTTGAGGGGTGGAGTCAGTCCCTGGGCCTGGTCGGTCCCTTGTCTGGGCCAGGCTTCCATCCAGAGTGAGGTAGAGGGACTCCTGGGATGCCTACAGACTGAGAGGCATCTCTGTCTGTAGGGGCATTTGCCTTAGGGTGGCACATGGC
Source organism: Illadopsis cleaveri (assembly GCA_013399915.1). Classification (NCBI taxonomy): domain Eukaryota; kingdom Metazoa; phylum Chordata; class Aves; order Passeriformes; family Timaliidae; genus Illadopsis; species Illadopsis cleaveri. The sequence continues at coordinate 7,926 of VXBB01014228.1, read as the reverse complement.
GGGGAAGAGCATTTAGGGATGTGGGAAAACCTACCATGAGATCCTTTCTAGCAAATTGTGGGAACGTGTGAGATATATTATGGGTTTACAATATGGATATACGAAGAGAAGCACTAAAGGAGAGGGAGGAGTCAAAGTGGACTAGGAGGAAAAAAACATGGGAACGCTGAAGGGGAGAAAAGCGAATGAAGTGCTAATGTTACGAAATGTTGCTGATCAGTAAGAATTACCTCTGCAGTCTGTGCTGTCTTACTAGTATATTTCTTTTTCCCCAGAGTGAGCAGACTCTACCCTCTGTGCCTATGTACATGTGGAGGTCTAAGTGCCAGCAACTGGCATTAGGACACAGATCATAGCAGCCAGTGGTTCTAGCAAATGGGAAGACCTCAGCACATGCAGGGAGGGGCCAGGGAAGTACGTGTGATCCCTAGCCAACGAGCTAGACTAGAGAGCAAGTAGGATAATGCGCTTTGGAGCCCAGGACCAGATATGGGAGAGATCGGGGTCAGCAGGATGCTTACTGGAGGTAGGCCTAAGCCAGCCACATGGAGAAAATGGGGTGGATGCCTGAGAGGTACCTATTGGAAGGCCACATTCCTAGATCAGCTAGCAGAGATTAATTTCTCTGTTCGTATACCCTGATGCCAGGAAATCCAGCAACTGGACAGACTGAGTGTTTAAGGCCAGGTACTGAATGGTTTCGTAATGTTTGTGTGTGTTAATGAATATACTGTACTAGTAGACTTAGAAACTGCTCAGCTGGAGAGGAGGAAGAGGATTCTGCCACTTGTACTATTCATACTTGAGTGCTGTGTTTTCTGTGTTGATTGGTGCCGCTGGACACATTTTTGCCTTCTGGTAATACCTTCCAAGCTTTGTTACTAGCTGGACTTGGGTGTGTGGAGATGCAGTGCCCTTGCATCTATTAGGGTACTGGACCTAGTAATTTCTACTCTCACCCACCTCAGCATCCCTGTTTCTGCTGTTGCATTATTTCACTTTCACCATTACCCTTGCAAAGACTACAACCTGGTACTCCAGGCTGTTCTGTGTTTTTCTGTCGGGTAGGTAGCAATTCTGTGTTGAACTATGGTGCTAAATACTGCTATATAAATAATTATTTGTGTTTGAGAAAACGGGATTGGCAGTCAGTGGGGTCTTAGTTCCATGTTAATCTAAGGGTCTTATTGATATCCTGTTGAGATAAGGACATGGTGATCCTCACTCCACTAGCCTGTTCCAGATGTGTCCTCTTCCAGGGAGAAAGGCAGAGGATAAAGGTATTCGGAATTAAAAGCTCATCAGCAGGAACATTCTCAGTAGCCGTAAAAAAGGAGGGAGCCCACTGTAAAAATGATCAGCTGCCTAACAGGGTAGAAGGCTAGAGATGAATCATATAACCTAGTTTCACTGCATGTCAATATTGTCGAGGGAAAGCACTGCAGGGGAAAGGGTACCATGAATTATTTTATTCTTGGAGCACTCTGAGTTTTGAGTATGGGTTGTAACATGTCATTCCTTGTTCACAGACCAAAAACAGGATTGGAGAAGCCAGGAGCAGAGTCTGGTTTACTTATTCTGCTCACAGAAATGAAAGTTACTGTTTTCTCTCTTGGTGAACAGTGATGTCTTTGTTAGATGTATAGAGATTCCATCTTTCCCACTTTCCCGAAGTGCTATCATTTGCTTCCCCTCTAAAAGGTATTCCTAGTAACAATGATGTCCAAGTAGCAGTGAATCTTTTTTCTATCACAGAATTGGACAAGCACCTTTGGTGCACAAGAAACATCCCAGTTCAAAACTAGCCCACGCAAAGCAGTTTGCTTGCATTTTGACAGGTATTCTGAGGTTCTCAGAGGGCAGGAGTAAGATCAGTTGAATCATTTGGTCAAGCAGCTGGAGAAAATGGACTTGTAGGTAGAACTCTTTCCCTTGCTCCTGACAGTCCAGTCAGACATCATAAAACAAGCGCACTAGTTGGTACCGGATCGAAAATGCAGTTGTGCTGCCAAGGACCTAGGTAAAAATCAGACACATAACAAAAATATTATACCATCGAATGGTTTACAGGCTATCAGATTTCTCCTTTCCAAATGGATTTGCTAAGCTTTCCAGCATGCCTCGTTTCATAAAACAGCAACAAAAAGGCTTATGTCAAAGCTGAAATTCAGCATCCTTACAATAAGGTGCTGTCAGGACTTCTCTGCTGTGACTGGGATCAAGGTAAGTGCTATGTACTTCCTGTCCTCTCCCATCCCCGATGTTATCTGCCTGAAGTCTGTTCAAACAGGTTTTCATTGAAAGTCGTTCATCCCAAACTGGAATCTGGTTAAGCGTCTCTTTCCTATAAAGGATCCCTTACCTTATATATTGTGGGCAGTTAGCCAATGCTGGCCTTTCCAAAAGCGGTGTTTTTACTACACTATGCTCGAGAATTCACATGCTGAATAGAGGTAGTGGCAGTATTTGTGAAGCATATTCTTGTGCTCCAAGTGGCTTCAAAATGCCCCCGCATGCCCTGCAGACTGAGGGACCGCTGAGCCATGTGCCACGCTTACACAAGTCCACCTGCTGGTGATACCTCTGAAACTGTTACTTGGTACTACTGAAAAACAGGAATGTACCAAAAGGCTGTTTTGAGTCAGAGTGACAAGGCACTCTGCTGTCCTCATGTTTTTCTTGCAACCAATGACTCATGCCTTGGGAATCTTCTTACGCTAACCTGACTTTTTTTAATAAGCTCTCAATGAACAGAGAGGTGTGAATTTCTTTCCTCCTTGAGGTGTATAAGCCTCTTATTCTCCCCAAGCTCCACAGCTCAACTGTACCTTGTGTGAAAAGCACACTTAAAACTCTTAAGACTGACTTGGATCTGTTTCTGTTGTGGAGTATATCTTTCTACTGGAGGAACCCTTTGTCTGACCTGAATGAGTAGCAACAGGAGAGTGAGGTTTCGCTCATGGGTGGGTCCAATCAGCTTTATGACAAAATTAATAAGTGTCATATTATTGCATTCGGTGTATTCGCCATCTTCATCTGTTCCACTCCTCACATCTACTATGTGCAAGATCTTGACTACCTGAGGAAAGAAATATTGCACACTATTTCACCAGGTATGTTTGGTGTTCCCTAGCTAATCTTGCTTAAGAGCCCTTTTGCTGTACCATCCCTGAAATCCTGCTTGTGCTCCTACTGAAAAGATGAGACAGACTTTTGTGATTTCGTAAACCTAAAAGAACCCTTATGATGGTCCTGGGGCACTTCTGTGTGTGGTTATTCTGAAAGACTGATTATTAACACCATTGAGTGACTGTGACGGATGGTAACAGACTTTCTTCCAGATTTGAGCCAGGCAAGAACTACTGAAGCTAGAAGTTCTGCATTTTCTCCCATCCTGTTTCTCTTGTACTTGATGGCTGCCTCAAAATGCATCTGAATTTTGAATGGTTTCCACATATTACCTTCAGAATGCTTGTTCCCAGGGCAGAGAGGCTCTTAGTTTTGAATTTGGAGTAGCTCATCTCCAACTTCCCTGTACTAGGATTAAGCCTAAAAGAAACATTTAAAATTTAGTCCAGATACAACAAGGAAGATGGAGAGATCACTTTGTAAGCAGACTTAGATGCATAGCTGAGAAAGAAATCCAGTGGTGGAAGAAACAGGAATAACCTGATGCACTTAACAACAGCTGCTGGTATCTAGCCCCTCAAGTGGGGCAAAAAGACTCCTTCCCATTGCACCCCCAATATATGCTGTGTAATTTAAAGAATAAAATAGAAGAATCTAACGTCTGCAGAGAGAATTACTGACTGGGCATAGTGCTACAGAATTCTTGCTACTATGAAATCTTAGCAGATCCCACTGCCGCAGCATTAAAAGCAGCCTGTGTCAATTTCTCTTGAACTTGTAGGTTAGAATTGTCATGTTCTAACCTTGTTAAAAAACATTCTGTATCTGAGGGGTAGGCTAGTCAGAAAAGTTCACTTCTTTGAGAAACTTTTACTGTATGATCTAACTATAGCTGGCAGAGTGAGCTGCTGTCTTTTGAAGAGAAAACATACTTTGATGGCTTTTAAAAAGAGCACCTTCCACCACCTCTCTCAGCTGGTGTTGGAGGTAAAAGACACAAGCTGTAGTACCACTATAGGTCACTTGGTACATTACCTTGGTAGCCGGTGACGGGGACAAGGAATGATGTGGAAGAGCTGAGGCAATGAATAGAGGAAGTTAAGTACTTGCGGGATGAAAAAAAGCAGCATTGTTTTGCTGAAGTGTCCCAAGATCCCCACCACAGCAAAGGTCATGCCAGCAAAGTAGCAGAAGGTGTCCCCAACAAACACTCGAGATGGGTACCTGCAATCCATGGAGCAGAAAAGCAAAGGTCTGACATGACTGCTATTGCCATGGAAACGACTATTTATAACCACTGAAGGTAGGCCCACATCGCAGGTTAGGGGCCAATGGGGATCTGCAGCAGATTTACACAGTTAAAACAATTGTAGGTATTTATTCTAAGACTGGACTGGGACCCACTACCTGACTTGCAGAGAATATGGTATGAAAACACAGCCAGTGAGGCACAGGATAGAGTGTATTCTGTGTGTTTGGGTGAGCTGGTGTGACTGCAATTGTTATAAAACAAAGGAAAGCTATTGCTCCATCGATGCTTTGTGTTCTTGGTTCTGGCAGGAAGCCTCTCTACATTACAGCATTCCACCTGCATGTTGTTAAGTGGTTTTGTTTGTTCAAAAAGGGAGAAACTAGAGGGAAACAATGCTTCCAAACAAATTCTGAATGTCAATCCTCTTACCAGTTGTGGTAAAATAGGCCCAGCGTGGTAAAAAAAAAGGGAATCATAAAGTAGAGAGAAAAAATGTGATCATCTCGATAATCCCCTATAGAAAAAAGAAAAACATGTGTTTGTGATAAGACAAGACTGGTTCATTTTTAGTAATACCAGCTACTGAAATCTAGAATTAAATCTCCCTTTGCTTTTTGTGCCCACAAATGTTTGTTGTTTTCCTTACCATTTAACTCCACAATATTGAATATGATAATGGAAGCAGCTATCACCAGCGACTGTCCTGCTTCAATTCCATTAATTCCAGCGAGAATGTTGATGGCATTAGTGCAGAACACTGCTAGCATACCCATGTACACGTAGTAGAGGATACCTGCAGACCAGAGCAAGCCAAATGCTTTAGTATTTGGAGGCAAAGCAGGCCCTAGACCAATTCACTGACGCTCTCACTTCCTGCTTTATACAACAGCCTATTACCTAACAATCTCGGATAGTGGTAGTTTACAGGTAAGACTGCTTCCTCTCTTACGAGTTGGCCATCACATGTACATGTATGTACAGCACTGTTACTGCGGCAAACTGCTGTGACATGGCGACCAGCTGTAGTGCTGTTTCTGTCTTTCTAACATCCTGGTGTTCCCAGTCATGTTCTGTGTGCCCCAGTACTCACCCGTATTGCCAGGATCATGGGAAAATGATTGGTGCTTGTCTACGCACAGCTGAATGTGTGCTGGGTTTCTCCATGTTCTTTCCAGTCTAATGTTTAGTGGGTGGAGTGCCACTCCCATACTGGTTACTTAAATAAATCCTTAGTCTGCTCTCTGCAGCACAAAGTGCTTCATGTGATCCCTTCCACTGACTGCTTGCCACATTCATGACAGCTTCTGGTGATTCATAACTTACCCAGGTCCAAGTGCATGCCCAGCAGCACCCGAAAGGGCTTAGGCACCACAATGGTCGTGTTCCCAAAGTTGGTGAAGTAAACCATGAGCAGTGGGAGGGAAGCCATGGTAGGAAGAAGCAACTTGTGGCGCCAGCGCAGGTTCAGAACATCATCTGCAAAGCCCAGGAAAATCATGCAGCAGATGGCAAGGAGCGAACCGATGAGCTCCACGAACTGCAGGACAGAGAACAGGACCCCGGTCACCGGTAGCCACTCCCTGCCCCTGCCTGCCACGTTTGCAGCACTAGACGAGCCTCACCTCGTCGTGAGGAAAGGCCGCGCACTGCTCCTCCACAAAACATCTCAAGAAGGGCACAGGGATGAAGCAGAAGAGGATGATCAGGAACACAGCACCGCTGATCACACCCTGTGCTTCGGGGCTGGAAGGTAGAGCGGGGGGAGTCAGCCGTGCCCGGGCCGGCCCCGCGGGGCAGCTCCGGCGGGCAGCGCTACTCACACGGGCCGCCTTGAGGTCTTGTTGAGGTCCTCCCCGAAGAGCCGCGCGGCGAGGAAGTGGTTCGTGAAGGCCGGGATCAGCGTCAGCGTGGCCGCGAAGCCCAGCAGCGACCCGCCGAGGTTGATGAGAAGGGGCACGGCGGGCCAAGCCGCCATGGCCACGGCGGGCGCTGCCCCTGCCAAGGGCGCGTAGCGAGGCCGGGCGGGGGCGCTGCCCACCGCCTTCTCGGCCGGGTGCTACGCGAGCGGCGCCGGATGCGCGGGGCCCTCGCGGCCTATCGGGGGCGGTGGCGCCATCTTTGGCCCTGGCATGAGCTTCCTGCGGGCACGGAGCTCTGCTCGCACGACGGCCGGGATCGGTAGCGGTTTCAGCCGCGCTGAGGGCGTGTGGAGGCGCCTGTCCCCGGTGCTAAGGTCTGCGGTGCTCCTCCTCCTCCGCGGGGCTACTCCGAAACTCTGCGCCGGGAGCAGCACTCGCCCGGCGACGGCCCCGCCACGGACTCCGCCCCGCAATGCCCGCAACCGCCATGGCCACCTTGGCCCCCCTTCTCCCACCCGTTTTCCAGTACGTCACTTCCTCCCATGCGGGGAGCAGGTCAGTCCCAGTGGAGGGCGGGCGGCCGGGACCGCGGCAGTGCTGAATGACCGACGGCTCCGCCCGCCTCCCAGCTGGAACCGCCTTTTGCCCAGGTCTGGGGAGTGGCGCTTGCGAGCGGCTGCGGGCGAGCCCCGGCCCACGCAGTCACTGCCGGCCGGCGGGGCGGCGAGCCATGTTACCGGGGTGCAAGAATGCACGAGAGCGGAGAAGTGAGCGGCCGTCGGGTTCGTTTCCCCACGTGTTTCCTCAGATGTCGGGAAAATTCAGTGAAATATTTTAACGGAGAGTTTTGGTTGTTAGGGAATCTGTAACTGCTGTTGGGCCCTCGGGGCATTTTTAGGGGGTGGGGAGGGGAAGGCAGGATAGGCTCAGTGTCCATTCACTGTTCTGTTCATTCAGGTATGAGTCGATGAGCAGAGGGGAGACGCAGCAGAAAGTCCAGTAACAGGAAGAAGTTTTACGTGCCCTGCACCTGTATGGCAGCCTGAAATGGTTTCTGGTGGCTTGATCTGGTTTTTCTGATGGCCTTATGGCCGCCTAGGGAGCTGTTGCTGTGTTGAGAGGCCACCTCTGCTCTGCTGTCTGTTGAACATATGCAAAAGTGATTTTAGACTTTAAATGAACTTTGAGGTGGGCACGTAGTAGTGCCGGGGAGGAAAGCACAGCACAGTGGTGCAGGGGAGCATGTCTGGCCAGAGGCCGCTGCTGCTTTGGGTTGTGATTGTCGGGAGGTCATCAAAACTCATGTTACTTGTCCTCCACGGCGGGAGTGGTACAATCGAGAGTAGACGAGCGGAAAGGTTCCGCCTTGCTGGTGTGTCCTACGTGCCTGGTGGGAACGGGGTAGTGACTCCCAGTAGAAAAGAGTGTGAGGAGAAAAGCGTCGTTAATCGGAGCCCGGAAAGCCGGTGGGGAGCTGGGCTTTCAGATCCCGGTTGTGCTCTTATTTCAGTCCCCCAGAAGAGAAAGTTCGCGGCAGTAGCCGTGAGATTTCCCGGCCGTTCAGACCGGGTGCCACAGCCTGCCCCCAGGCACGGGGCGGAGCAGCGGGCGGTGGGTGTCCCGCGGCCTGGGCGGCTCCGCCGGGCCGCGGGGGGCGCGCGTGTTTCGCCGCGCCGGAAGGAAAGC
>VXBB01014225.1:43918-67395 GCA_013399915.1 Illadopsis cleaveri | reverse complement strand
ATATTCTGCAGCTCTTATTGTTTAGCATGTTAACTCTGCTGAAAGGCCATGCTGTGTTAGAGGAATCAGCTTTTTTCCTACCTTTATTTTTCCTACCTTTGTTTTTCCTCAGCTAGACATGGACTAATTGTCCTAACTTGATAAAGAAAACTCACATGAAATGCAGGACAGGTTTTGCCCGTGTTCTCATGTCTCCAAGTAAAGACAGAGCCATGCATGGTACCAAAGGGGATATTCACCCGCTGTGGACCTGTTCTATACCATTTATGAAATCAACCTTTGTGTAAGTATGCAAAAAGCTACAGGAAATTTTTGTTCCCGTGGGAAATCAAGTTTCTTTTCCAATACTGAAAGATGGAAAAGAAGTAAAATCTAAGGTTAGAGGTGAAAATAAAGCTGATTTTGAGTAACACAATGCAAATAGTGTAAAATTTCAACCAAAATAAAGCCTGTAGAGATTGCTGAGGCAAACAGAAACTGGCCATCTGAGATGAGCATTTAGATGCTTCTATTAACACAGCCTGATCCTGAAAGGGAGAGAAATGAAGTTGTAGGAACTCAGTATAAATAGTTCTGTTCAAAACTCCACGGAATCCAGTTGGCATCTGTGTAAAAGTCATTCTTTCCTTAAAAATAAAGTTTGCTTGTTCACAACGGCTTTGATCTGACTCAAGGAGAGGAAAAAGTGTTAAAAAAGACTCTAAAAGCTGACACTTCTGGTTCCTTGTGCAACTGCTCTACTGGGCAGAGTTTTTTGCCAGGGGCTGCCCAAGTCCAGATTTTTCAGTTCTTCCCCAAAAGCACTGTCAGGTCTTTTGCAGAGGGCAGACAAGGCTGGGGCTGAGCTTAGCTGGCTGTAGTGAACAGTATATTTTGGGAGGTGCTCAGAACACGGGATATGCAGGTTGGAATTGTCACAGCTCTAAGAGAAGGAAGAAAAGAAGCAGATCTAGAGAGTAGATCAGAAAATTCTAGAGGTCAAAATCAGGAGAATAGGAACAGGGAAACTAGTGGCTATGGAATGATAGAGTGTTGAAGCTCAGGAGGAATTAAGGAGCATAAGACAGCAGAGTTGGGGGAGTGTTTTTCTCCCTTTCTACCTTTNACCTATCTAACTGCTCTGTGCAGGGACAGATGTTCTGGGTAAGAAGCCCATTTTAGAATTTGGGTCTGTTTTTCAGCTTAAATTACATGAGTTGGNTGTGCCCTCTCCCATGCTCCAAGAGTTGTGATATGGGCAGACATTCTTACCCAAGCAGTGGGATTGCTGTTGCTCTCTTTCCTACTTTCATCTTTTTATCAAGCTTTGTGTTGATGTCTTGAATTTTTTTTTTGTGTTGCTCTGACACTGTAGTCCACTAAAACGTCTCAAAATTGTCAGTTCCTCCTGAAAGGGGGAGAGAGGTAAGTGCTACACCAAGGTCAAGTAGAGTGAGATACTTCTGGAAATGTCTTTAAACATCTTTGCTTGTCTTCTCTTAGTGTTTAAGAAGAAATAGTTGTGAGGGGTACTCATCATTTCTGCCTTGTTATTCTGTTTGTTGAACTGCGTCCCTGCGAGGTGAGATAGAAAACAAATAGCAGCCTCATGTCTGATTTTTTTGGTTTTTTTTCTTCTTTTATCTTAGAAGTAAAATTTTAAGCTAAACCACTCTAATGAAGGGCTTATTGCCCTTTATTTCTTCACCTTGATGTCCCCGAGTCAGGAATGCTCATGTAATACAGTAAATTGAGAGAAAACAAGAAGATCTAATTGATTTCTCTGTTATAGTGCTAAATCCAGCTTGCACTCAATTATTCCTCTGATGATAAACCAGCCACTATTGTTTTTCTTTTAATGGTGTTTTTTTTGAGTGGAGTTGACTATATCAAGATATTTCAGGCAAAATGCAGTCCTTGCTACTTCATTTACCCTAGAGTTGACTAATCACTGGGACATTTGAGCTGCTACGTGGCAAAGAGAGAGCTATAAGCTGATTACTGAGAGTGCAGAAAATTAATGTTTTTAAGTTCTGAGCAGAGAGATAAGGGCTTCCTGAAGATATGCTGAGATGTGATGTTCTTTCTTGTCCTTATCAAGTTGTTGGTGAAACTGCCCCTTCCATACTGAACTATGATGTAATCCTGTTCCACTGTGAAAGATTTCAGTTGTTGACTTGGTTGGTTTTTTTTTCCAGCTACCCTGTGCCATATATTTGTTCCTTCCACTGAAAATTCAGCAGCTGGTCACTGGCTGATTGGCCTTTAACACTGTCTTAATTATCCCCATCAAGAGGCATTTTGGCTTTAATTATGTCCATGTCAGTTGCAGTAGAGAGAGGTCACGGACAAATGGTATTTCTTGCAGTTCTAGAAGTCTCAGCTAACACCAATATAGGAATTTTGTGAAGGTTTGGTGGTTGTTTGGAAGAACTTGCAATCAAAATGTGAGAGGAAGGAAAGGAAGAAGGGAAATGATGCACTCAATGTTGCAGAGGTCAGTGACACGTGTTCCCTTCCAGTCCAACTCTTGTTCTGTCCTTCCATGTTCTCAAAAGACTTCTGAAGCCCCAATTAGGAGATGACATTGCTATGATATAAACCAGAATACTGCAGAATGTTTTGTAGATATCCAAAGGTAGCACTGATGACATGATGTTGAGATGGTGAGTTAAAAGACATATCCAATGGACAAGTTGACGAAAGAAAAATAGTGTGAAGATGAAGGCAGAAATTTCCTGGAATCACATAGGTGTTGTCAAAACAACCAAACCACCCTCCCCGTCCTCCACCAGTGCCTACCCCACCCAAAAACAAAAGAAGAGAAAAGAAAAAAAAGATGACTGCAGAGCGAGACTGCCACCCTATAGTGAACATTACAGTTCAGATAACAGAAGCTTTGAGGTCTGTCATGATCACAGCTTGTGTTTCACTCAACCCTAGTGTCCACATCAAAGCTTTGATGAATCATAATGGCAATTTCAATCCCCTCTCAAAAGCTGCCTGAGAAAAGTAATTTTTTCAAATCAGTAGTAGTAGTAGCTGTTGTCAGGTACTTGAAAGTAATAAACACTGAAGGGACAAGGGAAATACTACAGACAACCAAAAAAAACCTTCTGTATGTGACTGCTAACTGGATTATTTTCATAAATCAGGCAGCCTAAATTGATTGGTAAGAAGAGAGCAAAGCTGCAGCCATTTTGGAAAGAAACAGCTCTGCTTACCACTGAAACTTGACACCTTGTCTGAAATCTGAATTGTAGCATATCTGCTCTCTAAACACAAAAGTGATTTGATGGGGTTACTTTGAAAGCTCCATAGCTCACGCATGAAATAGGAAAAACATGTAATCATTAATACTATTTTTGTTTTACCTAAATTCACATATTGTGCATTTCTTCTTTGAATGCAAGTAATTGTGCAGAACCCTGATGTTTGGCCACAGCTCAGCTGAAAGCACAATATTCTGGACTTTTCAGACTACATGGATTGTTTAGCTAGGGTCTATATATGGAGAACATTGATTTTTGTGGGATGAATCCTTGATTTTGTTTGGGAGCATTATCCCATGTGGGTTATGTGACCTTTCATCAGTACTGGCACAGGTAATAGTGGCTTTTGAGATTGAAATAAAATGTCTAACAATCTCAGTTGTGTGTGCTCTATTAACACTGGTCTAAGTAATATGAAAATGAATTGTTTCTGCCTAGAGTTACTGCTACCTCATTTACTACTGGATATTTAACAAGGGATACAAGGCTCAAGAGTTCTTTCTATGAATTCTTAAATATTAAACCAGGACTAATTCACAGCAGGTATTTTGAACCCATTCTTCTGGGTGTGCATCAAGGTAGTCTTGACATTGTAAAGGTATTTTACTCCTCGTTTTTTTCTGCAAAATGTCCTCCAATGAATGAAACAGGAGGGGTGATTTAGGTGACTACTTTGACACTGAAGAAAAATAGTGATTACTTAAGTGTTTATGTAAGGCTCAGGGTTTTTGTTACACTTTTTTTCTCCTAATTCAGTTAACTTCTTCAAAGACTTCGCTGTTTACTGCTGCTATTGCCAAAGTGCAGAAAAGTAAAGAAGCATGCATTTCCTCTTAGCTTTAAGAAAGAATTTTTCTTTGAGTGTAAGAGGGCACAGGTTTCAGCAAAACAGGCTGAGAAACTAGCCTGAGGGCTTGTGTAATGTATAAAAATACTGAGCTCTGCAATAGCAGAACCAACCTGCAAATTTAGCTCCAAATATCTAAGAAGCTCCACATGAGGAGAGGTGTCATGATGCCTTGCCAGGAGGAAGGCATTTCCAATAGTTCCTGCTTTAAAGTGACTCATTTTGGAGTCAAGGGAGACAAGAACTGCCTCAGGGGAGGGTTTTGTGGGCAGGGAGGCCTTGTGTGTCAGGAGGTGCCAAATGCACTCACCTGGCAGGTGACTGTCCAGCCATGCTCTAGCAAGGTCTCCACTAAGATTGATCTCTTTCTCTTAAAAGCCTGAGTCACTCTGAAGGCAAATTTATTGCTTGTACCCTATGGGTTAGGCCTGTTGAAGTGTTTTAAACTATCATGTGCATATTTTCTTACCTTTCTGTAAAATACTTCTTTAAAGGATTAAAGCATTGAACAAGTTTACTGTAATGGAGCATCAATTGCTGGGATAACGAAGCTTGAAGGGTTTGTGCTCTGGTAGTTATGAGCTTCCTGCTTCTGAAAAGATAAGGTGCCTCCTTGCCAAGTAAAATTAGCTGAATGTTAATGTTTATGTGCTTGATGCTGTTGGGTCACTGGCCAGTGGCTGCTGTCTTCTGGAAAGGCCACTTAAAGTCAGTGTCACAAAAAGCACTTAGGCATAGTGAAAAGCATATAAAAATGGTAGAAATATAAAAGTGTTCCCTTCCCCACTATCTGATTATTCTCTAAAGGTCTGCCTGTGATTTGAAGTGTGTTTTCTTGTTAGAACCAGCAGACTAATGGCACTGACCTGAGAACAGAAGTGATCTCCCTGTTCTTAAGAAGTACAAGTTTGCTTTAGCTGGGATTTATGCAGCCCTTCATAAAATCATGATTTTGGGGTATTTTGTTGCAAATTAGTTGTGTGGTCTCTCTGAGTAGCTTAACAAGGCCAGAAACTCAAGTAGTAGCTGCAGCATGTGCTCCAGCTGGTAGCTGAACTGTGTGAAGACATAAAGACCTGTGTATTATCACAAGCAAAACTGTTCATTGATTTCTCTCCCTGCTGCTCCTTCCCCCCTGTTGACACAAGAAGTCAGTGGTTGAAAATTACAGTAGATGAGCCTGTTGTTGTTGGACTGGCTGGGTAAGGCCCACACCTGGGGAATAGTTATTTCCTTGGTGGATAAACTGAATTTTGGAGCAGCTGCCACTGAGCAGTGGTGATATATCTCAAGGTTAACTCATATTTCTGTCTGGTCAGGACCTTTATTTTTGCATTCAGTGCTACCTCTTCCCTCATGCTGTTTTGAGTCTTAACCTAGTCCCCTGCCTTATATTCCATCCCAATTCTGGACATCTGCTGTCAGCCCCAGTCAATGGTTTCTTTGGCTTTATGCCAGCCTTTTTCCTTCCTTCTCATCTTTTTCTAGAAAGTCAGTCTTCTTCTGTCTTTGCGTTGAGTATCTTGCCATGCTCTCCTGCCAGAACCACTCTTGCAGTTAGTTGACTTCAGGCTTTTTCTGTTGGGTGCCATCTCTAAATTCTGGTTGCTTCAATTTTTGTTCTTCCCTTTGATTTCCATTTTCCTGGGTGAGCAAATTTTCTCCTTTTCTGGAGATTCCTGCTACACAGGGACTCACTGAAACGGAATTTATGGGAAGGGCTGTCCCACTGCTCCAGAGTCTTTATCACTGCTGTGTGTGCATTACTAGACACTAGTGTGCCTTGGTATAATTTAAATCTGCATGTAAATGCCTGTGATAACGTTCTTCCATTATTTCTCTCCATCCTAATTACATAAATGCCATTATTTTAATTTGCATATGCATTGTGGTAAGTGTCTGTGTTATGTGTTGGCACAAGTCACATGGCACTGCTGTGTTCAGTAAATGTCCTGTGAAGTTTAGCATGTTGGAAAAAAAGCATAGCAAATGAATTTTAAAATTTCTCTCCAGTGTGAGTGGCTGCTCCATGTATGGAGAAAATCCAGACAATTTGGGACATTATGAAAGGGATGACAAAGATGGCCAGAATCCTGGAAGTCATTTCTATGAGGCTCAAAGCACAATAAGATTTCTACCTGAACATTAAAATTTCCCTGAGTGTGATACACAGAGTACTTTGTAATAGTAAGATACTGTTATTATTTTATTTTTTATTTTTATTTTATTTATTTATTTACTGTTTATTAAAACCCAACTTTCTTGGGTTTTTTTGTTTCTGTAGCGAATGTCAGAAGACTCCCTATGACCTCATGCAGGTCCCCAAAGCAGGAAGCTGCTGACCAGAAAAATAGTTTATTTTCCCACCTACTGAGACCCTTGGCTAAGAGTCTCTGCCAAGCAGCTGCCTGTAATACTTCCACTCATACTCTGAGCTGTTTCTTCCCCAGTAGAATGTCAAAAAATACTCCATTTGCTTCAATTTGTTTTCAGGGAAAAGGTCAGTTTCTAACCCCCTAACCAGCCCCTTCTTTTGTCAAACAACTTGTGAGGAAAAGCAAAAGCCAAAAATATTACCTCAAATTGAAATGCATTGATTTTAAGGGGAATGCCTAGGTTCAGTGGACAGTGACTGGAGCTTATGGAAACATGCCTTTTTGAAACCAAGTCTAATTTCCATATAGATATGATGGTTGGAACACACTGCATATTGCTTGCAGCAGTAATGGAGTTTACTCAATGAAGCTATTGTTTTCCAATGCATATATATCTCAGTGAGAGTGAAATATTTGGAGAAATGGAATAGCTGTGATAGCAAGGATGTCCTGCTGCTGCTAACCAGAGGACATTAAAATTAATGCTGTGAACTCAATGTGATCAATCCTTTGTAAAGGCAGTGTTGGAACACAGCTCTTGGAGCGGCACCTTCACATNGGCAGGAAAGCCATCTTAGGTACATAAAACTAAACTAAACTTACAATGAAAACTGTTAAACAAAATCCTGCAACCCCACACAGAGGCACGGACTGTGTGGGTCCTGTGGTGTCCCTTCATGGGGATAGAGCTAATAATGCAATTATTATGTGAAAGTAAGGAAAACAGATAGAATTATTTCTCCCATTTCTGTGTAAATGTTGGGGTTGGGGGGGAGGAGTGTTTTTGTGTGGGGTTTCTTTTTTTTTGGAAATGATTTCATGTATCTGCAAATAAATTCAGAGCGTAGTGCTTCCAGTGAAAGCACATTGATGCCTCTGTATCTCAGATTCGCTGCCCCTAAATTGAAGAATTTAAACACAGGACTTCTGATGGGGTGGGTGCACCTTTTTGATTCTTTAGAGTAAGTACTAATTCGAAGGCTAAGTATGCTTTTTGCATGTAGGCAAGACTTTTATGTGTCTCAGGATTTTCAGCAACAGCATATGGAAAAAAAAACGCATGAGGCAAAGAAAAATTTGGTTAAAATCTCATTTTCAGTCCCTACTAAGAACTGATTAACTGAAATAGTTCCATCAGGCCCATTTTTGAAAACTGAGTATATAAAGAATGATAATGATTTGCTGAGCATATTATATAAACTGAAAAAAAAGATTCTCCAGGTTGCAAGTCTTGAAAGAAAGGTAATTAGAACAAAACAACAAAAAGAAAGATAATTAGAAAAAAAGACAGATAATTAGAACAAAACAACAAAAGGTAATTAGACAACAATTAGCTGATGGTGAACAGCACAGTGTAGATCACTCATGTTTTTTTTGAATGTTTCCCAGAAATTGAGAAATGCGGGACTTGTGCTGGGAGTCTTTTATTAGAAATGAGAAAGATGATTATTATTTAAAAGATAACTTGAAAGTTTGAGGTTTGTGTGGCTGAGTGGGATGCATTTTTTATTTAAAGAGTTATCACTGAATGACGATCACTATTACATATGGGTTCCAAATTTCATACTAAAGATGTTTAGTATCAGCCTATAGGACATGGAGTGCTGCATTCACCTGAAACTCACTCATGGAGGTTTTGCAGCTCCTATTCAGTTGGAAAATAATATTACTGAAGGTAACATTGGCAAGTAGTTATGGAAATCTGAGTGGTTTTTCTTGTCTATTTATATATTACAGCTGAACTACTGTAGCAAATTTAACATTTTAATTTCTGTTTGCCATTGCTATGAAATTAAATAATAGGGCAAATTAGATTTGAAAACTCATACGTGCAGTGATTTTTTTTTAAACTCCAAGTTACCAGCCTTTAATATTTGGAGCAAATTAAGAAGTAATTAAAATATACATAGAAGGTGCAAGAGTGTGCAAGACAGACTGCACGTGTATCTTCTCTTTTGGGGTAGTTTAACCTTCACAGTGACACAGACTGAGAGGTTTCCTAGAGGGGCTTGTTCTGTGATTGTCATCCTGAGAAAAGGAGATTCCCTTTGTCCAAGTCACTTACCAAGCTTTAGAACCAGTAGGTTTTGCCAGGGAGAGAAAGCCTTCAACCTGGATTTAGGATGGTATATCTGACTTACAAAGAAATCTACTCTGCTGAGATCTGAAGGAAATAGGGCTTCAGGGGTTTTGATTTTCACTTAAATAGTGCAGCTCTGTATTGACCTGCTACTGCCTGTGTTCTGCTGAGCTCCCACTACTGCCAGAGTGGTGATTTGCACATTTTTGGAAGTTTGGATTAATTTATCTACAAGTCAGAGCACATAAAAAAAAAAATTCAATAGCTTTCTGAAATCAATTGTACTGTAAGTGAAGCAAATTTAATTCCTACTAATGCATTTTTCTTAATGCCAAGGGGTCTAATAAAATCAATGCATGTAAAGAAGCATGAAGTTTTGTAGGGAATTTTGTTTACATACCTTTGCAGAAATAACAACTTTTCTAGTGTTATGTTTTCCTAATGAAAAATATAATTCCTAAAGCAGATATTTTGGATTAGATTGCTACGAGGATTTAATATTTTATAATTACATTTCTTTTGCACATAGACTAACAGTTGGTGAGTGGACATGTTTATCCACTATTCTAATTGAACTTCAATGGAAACTGGATGAACACCAATAAAGCACCTTATACACCATCCTGCAAGGAATTTTTCTTAAAATCAGACTATACTCCAGGAATTCTTTCTTTGGAAATGATAAATATAATGAAAACTTCCCTGAAACTCATTAGATTTTTATGCAAATACAATGATTAAACATGCCCTAAGTCAATCTGTTCATTTTTACATCAATTAAAAAATACAATTGCTGCAGTATCTGAGGGAGTTTGACCTTTTCTATTGATAAGCTTACTAAGCTCTGCACTTGGTGAAAGGCTACCTAAACAAGTAAGTGGAAAACCACCTTTGTAATTAAGTGTTAATTTCCATCTGCATCTGTTAGATGCATGTCTGTTTTTCAGGGTGAAGGTTTCAGTAGCTCTTTCACTGCTAGGAGAAATTCCAGATATTTCAAAATGCAAGTTTGCCTCAGTTTTCTCACAAAGAAAAGAAAAGAAAAGAAAAGAAAAGAAAAGAAAAGAAAAGAAAAGAAAAGAAAAGAAAAGAAAAGAAAAGAAAAGAAAAGAAAAGAAAAGAAAAGAAAAGAAAAGAAAAGGATCCAAGTGACTGTAAGTACCTTATACCTTGTACTTCTTTGTGTACTTCAGATGCAGAGTGCTCAGATTGCCACCAGCATCAGCTCCCTTTAGCTCAGATTTTTGACTTCTTTAAGTGCTCACTTCTTGAGCATATAAACCTGCAGAGGAGCAGGAGAGCTGGTATCACCTGGTCAGTGCCTGTACCCTCCGCAAGCCCCTTGCTCTAAAGATTGAGCACCTTGTGCTGGTGTANTGTGGCATCCTGCTACAGACAGCCAGTCATTCAGGCATTAAATAAAATCACTAAGAGGTCTAAAGATGTGCACAGGTATTTTCAGATTGTGTTCTGAAGACTTGTGTGAAGCAAGACATGCCAATAGCTAAGAGCAAAGCTACCAAATCTCTTAAAGGCTCAGTAGGTTACTCTGGGCATTTCCTTTTCCATTTTCAGCCAGTGTATATTCCCTGTGGATGGCTAAGGCACTGGAAATGCCAGGATTCTTTGCCAAGTTCTGGAAGCAGCTGGGGTTGGGAAGTTTGGGATGTTTTTCCCTGTCGTGTGTGCAGTGAGCATATTTTCAGATTAGTTTAATTAAGTATGTTAGACTTCTTTTTTTTAATGTGGAAAAGGCCAGGTTCTGAAACTAGAGTAAGTATAAGTGACAGGTATGATACAAAATTTATGAAGAAGTCTATTTCGTGGTAGCTAGACCAAGTAGCTGTCCTGTACAGGATTTATTTTAGGGGAGCTTAAAACTTTATGGAAGACAAGGCCTCATGCTAGAAGAAAGACACAAGAAAGCTGTAGGATCTATCATGGGTGTTTTTTGAGGACAAGTAAGACAAGTATCCATCAGGAATGCACTAATTCTGGTGGTTATATGATGGAGTGAAAGAAGGACTGGCTGCCCTTGTTTATGAGCACTCAATTCTGCTTGAGCTGGTAGGGAAAATTGCTCTGGTGCTCTCCTGTGTTCAAATTCCCATTTCTGAGGAACTCTGCTGTACTATAAGATCTTCTTTTTGATGCCTTTTGTCAAAACCAGCCTTTTTATACAGTTAAGAGACTGGTTCTGCTCTCTGAGCTCTGGATCTCTGTGCCTGATTGCTGTCTGCACGTGTGTGCAGAGGAGAGTTGAGTCAACTCATGTCAAAGGATCAAACTGAGAGCTGGGAGCTGCTCTTAATTTGTAACATTCTGTTTTCTATCCTGTTTTTCTCTGTAGCTACTGTACTGTGATAAGGCTTTGATGGACCATCATGTGTGTTGTAAATGTATCTTGAAGTTCAGGGATGAGGGTTGAAGAGAATTCTCACAATGCTCTCATAGCTGAGGGCCAGCTGCTCAAGAGGTGCTTGTGTATTTGTTAACTAAACACTCTCAAGGTTAGCACCAGCTGCTTAACCAGCTTTCTACCATTTTTACATCCTTTTAAATTCCAATTTAAAACTCTTATCAGCTTCTAGCAAAAGCCCTTTCTGCATTACTTTCCTTGGCACAAGAGCTGGGTGGTTTAACAGGGCTCTGTCAAGGCTAGTGGACTCTAATTAAACCTGCCAGCTGTATTTTGGTTTCTGGGCAATGATGAGTTCATACAGATTCTACTCTGTTCTGCCAGTATGTTTTGTTCTTGTCAGCAGCAAAACTACCAAATAAAGGGGAAAAAACCTTTTCCAGTGTCAGAGAACAGGTGTCTTGCCTGTCTGTCCAGAAGAATGCTGTTTCCATTCTTTGCAGCAGTTGTCATCCTTGGTGTAGGAGAAGAGGGGAAAAGGTATCCAGAGGGAGGCAAGGCAATGATGTGCTGGTGCCAGGTGATGAGTTTGTTCACTCCCCCAGTTCCAGGTGTGACAGCCTCTGGGGTGAGGGGTCTGTGCACTGGGACAGTGAACTTCAAGTATGGTTTGCACCTGAAGTGCTCTGGAATTAAAATGTGTCCAAACCTCCCATGCTGGCAGATGCACAGAGTGTTTGTACCCAGCGTGAGGCTCAGCATTCAGGAGTTAAGAGTCTGTCTTTATTTTATCACAAATAGTTTCTACTCAGCAGCACAACATTAGGCAGTGAACTTTGATGAAGGCTTTGTGCTCACAAGAGCATCTTGATACATTGCTGT
Organism: Illadopsis cleaveri; assembly: GCA_013399915.1. NCBI lineage: Eukaryota > Metazoa > Chordata > Aves > Passeriformes > Timaliidae > Illadopsis > Illadopsis cleaveri. The sequence goes on along the minus strand of VXBB01014225.1, from coordinate 55,601 downwards.
AAGTTATAAATGGGAGATGTTTTGGAAGAGTGGAACAGACTTGAAAGCAGCAGTAACCCAGCTGCTTAAAGGACATGTCCATATGCTTGGCTGTAGTGCATTAGAAGCAAAAAGACACAATTACAGCTAAGTTCAAAAAATAGAAGTAGATATAATTATAAGCCACTGCAGTGGCTTGCTGATGAGAGTTATTTGATCAAATCCCTCAAAAAGAACGGAGTGTGCCAAGAATTTAAAGATGAATGGCACCTGTGCAGTACCACTTGGGAAGAACCCATATTTTAGGGTTTTTTTTTAAGATCAGGTTGAAGCTGAAAGGATGTATGCTGTCTTGATTTAAAATCTACATTTCTGTTTGATGTGAATTCTGGGCTTTCAGTCTGATGCAAAGATTTTCTTCACCAGGCAGAAATAATTAAGGTGCAGTTTGACATTGTAGTGTCTCCAACAAGCCAGCATGAAAGGTTCTCTCCTTCCACGCAGTCACTCCTGCCTCTGCTCTTCTGTTCTTTGTCTGGGTGGGTGACCCCAGCAGGCTGTTGTGAGGTTGTGCTGTACAGTGGGGAGTGAAATGCTGTGGCCTGAGACATCCCCACAAATGGGAACAGCAGTGCAGCAAGGGGCTGTAGCTGAATTTCTGTCTTTGCTTTCAGAGTACTTGAACTGTACCATTACTTTCCTAAGGTAGCCTGGAATAAAAAAAAAAAAAAAAAGGAATGCTATGTAAAGCAGGAATTTCAAAACATTATTCTGTCTGCTGTTGTTAAGCAGAAGGAAATTTTCTACAGGATGAAAAAAAATCTCTTTTTATTCAAAGAGTGCTGATAAGGGTTGTTGCTAAGGGAACCGTTTAATGCCCACCCTTGGATTTGATAGTGTACCTGTGCAAACTATCACAGAGTCAATGTCCCTTTATATCTTAGGGCAGAGGCCATCCAGAGAGAGGAGAGAGCCACCCAGAGAGAGGCTTTTAGAGAGAGAATGCTTTATGTCTTTCAGCAAACGTGGTTGACTGATAAAATGAAGGCCTGTCTCTTGCTATTTCTTCTTTTTTTTTGTATTAGAGACTATAATTACATTGCCCTAACCTGCATTTTGATAATATCCAGGAATGGAAACCAGAAGGGCATTTAATACAAGCTTATGTGGAAGTGGAATTTTATATTCTTGCTTGTGTAGCATTGAAGAGCAGCAAAATAGAAATGAGCCTTCTGTTCTGTAAAGGAAGCTGACAGGTTTGTCATCCAACCTGTCACAGGCTGCCTGTGGGGTTAGGTACATTGGGATGAGACTAAGGGACACTTGTGCTGTATGAGGACTGCATGAGTTTTCAGAAATGAATGTTATTCCACAGAGAAGGCTGGGGTAAAAAAAAAGGCCTTTAGAGGGCTTTTCTTCAGTCAAATGTTGCTTATTGAATTCGTTAACCATTTAAAATTGCTATCAAAATATGTAGTGTTTAGTTTTCTAACTTCCAAACTGGTTCTGAAAGCAGGGGTTTCTCTACAGCCTTTCTATGACATGACACCATGGAAGCACTTACAGAAATAATATTTCACATCTTTTAAATAGTCTTGTTCCTCTGAGATTGTTTCCATTTGACAGAAGAAGAAAGGGGAGCTACAAATTGACATTTACTGGAATAAAAGCTGGTCTACCATATTTTTTTAGCAGTACTGAAGGTTCAAAATGCAGCATTCCTTGACTTCAGGCTTCATTTGAATGCTTTCACTTTTTAAAATTAGATATATTTTAACTCAGGTATGAGCTTACCATCAGGTTGCAATTAGAAATTAAAATGTCTTGTGTAGACTTAGATATATTAGCAAAAAGTTACTCCACTGTGTTACCAGTATAGAAAACATTTTACTTTCTTGTGTATAACTGCTCTCAGTTGAACATAAAGGTTTCTGCTGCTCATAGGACCAAGACATAATTACCTCTTTTCCACTGGCTGTATTCTTACTAGCAGAGAACTCAGCATTAGAACTGAAAGTTCAGTTGCCACCCTGCAGTAAAACATGGTGCCCAGGGCTGAATGCATTTCATAATCTGTCTGTGAATTGTAAACCCTCCTTTGCTTTCACATTGAATGAATTGTGGGATAGGGATGGTTATTTTTATAGAAGTTTTATGTAGGGTGAAATGCTGATATAAATAAATTGATGTTAATGAAGCCACTTAGAATTCAGTCACCTGGAATTTGTGTGCAAACCACAGAGTGGTTTGCAGTGGGGAGCAGAGCCATAAAATCAGTGACCTCCTTTTTGGCCCTCCTGGCCTTTCCTCAACTCAGCTCAGGCAGACAGTGATCAAGAGAAGGAATGGTGCTTTAACATGAGGATTTCTTGAACAAATGGAGACTGTTTTCAAGGCAGGGATCAGCTGGGGAAGGCCTGCTGACAGTGGGTAAGGCAGATGTTAGGATGGAAGGAGCTCTGCTGCTGTACCTCCCGTGCTGGCTGCTGCTCCTTGGTGTGTGCAAAGCCAAATCCAGGCCTTGGCAAAAAATGCAGTACAACTGGCCACATGAGCAGAATCTGAGTGCTGCTTCAAATGTCAGAAATCATGTACTGCCAGACAATTTCTGCAGCATCTGTGCAGGGATGAAATGACCTTGACTCTTTTGTCATGAAGACCTAACAAAATTAACTCATTCTCTCCACTGGACTGTGTCCTCTGAGAGAAAGTGATGGAGAGAAAAGTTTGTGATCTTTAGTAAGTCTGTTGGCACTTCCTGAAGCAAGAAGGCTAGGCTAGGTCACAGCTCTGGTTTGTGTTCATGTCAAACAGAGGGAACAAACCTCAGTATTTCTAATATTCCTGTGGGATTTGCTCAAATGATTCATTTTTGAATGACTCCAGTTGTACAGTGGAAGCTGAAGGATTGGGGCAGAAACTGAGTTTTAAAAATAAATTGTGAAGGAGTCCAGCCTTTGACCCTTTCAATTTTTTTAGACTGTAACTCCCTGGCCAATGCTTCACAATGAAGAAATGTTTCACATTTAGACATTCCTTCTGCTGTCACCAGCCTTTCCTTCTCAGACCCTGACAATATTTTTAAGAACATTCTCACTGACTACTGCTAAACAGCAATTTTTGAGCTCTTGAAGCTGTTGAAGATTTATGGCATAGAGCATATCGAGTATTATAATGCTTGATAACATAACATAATTTATAACATAAAAAAGTTAAAATCTTTTGCTTTCTTGAGCTACCTATGGGGTTCAGCCTTGCTGATTTTCTCCATGGTACCCTTGCCCAATAATTTCACACTCACTTTCTTAGTGTGCCTATGGTGATAGGGACAAACTAGTGATGAAATTGAAGTTGATACCTTGATTATCTGATGTTTCCCTTCTCATGGACTCCCTTTGAAATCTGGACTAAATCAAGGGAGCTGTATTGAGCCATTCATAATCACTGGCTGCCAGAGATTTAGTGAAGACCAAGTATTTAGAAAACCAGATAAGAGGCATTTATTTCTTACTGCTACTAAGCTGGACAACAGGATGTTGTTGAAAATTGATCAGCTTGAAAGAAAGTTAGGAGAAGGTTGAGTAGAGCTCTTGGAGCTGGAAAATCATATGACAGTATGTTTTATTTCCACCTCCTTTCAGTTCAAAGGACACAGAAATTGGGTGAAGGTTTAGGTAGGTTCAGAATTTGATTTGGGTGCTGACTCATGCCTGTCCTGGGGAAGGAACAAGGAATTAGCTTCTTCTGCTCAGCCTTACCTAAAAATGGGCTCTACACTTGTGTGCACCAACTGTAGTGAGAGATGGGAAAGCCCCTGTTGCTCCTGTACTCAGTTTTGAAAAAGCTCTTACTAAATGGAAATTATTAAGTGATTAATGAAAATTATTAGGGTTATTTTCCTGAGAAAACTTTCCCCCTGTACTTTCTTGAGGTTTCATGTGGCAGGGAATCAGTCACCCACTTGCTTCGAAAAGGGGTTCTGGCACAACATTCCTGGTGCAGATAAAGATTATGGCTTTTACAACTGAAAACAGAGGACTGTATTCAAAGGAGAGGCACAGGAAGGAAAAAAAAAACCCAACTGTAAAGCCATCACCTTCCTGCCTTAGTCATGGCTTATTCGATGGAAATTGAAGCTGTGTGTGGATGTGGTAGCTGCAGACAAGCCCATTCCTAGTGGAAATCCCAAGTATCACTGGGAACACAAGGAATGCTGCCAGTGCTGTAGCAGCCTGTCAGGCAAGGTGGCTGGGATAGACTGGATTGATGAAAAGAACAGTTAATTGCCAGCCTCTAAGGAATAGGTAATTAAAAAAGAGATTTGGGAGGTGCAGTGGTTCAAATGGCTTTGGTGGCCTTCCAGCCACTTCTATAAAGGTGTTTCCCAGTTCTTAATTGTCTCTTAATTGAAGGGAGATTAAACCCCAGGTATGCTGCAGATGTTGAACTTGCAAACCCTGCTATCAGATGTTTATACAGGAAGTTCACTGCCTCCCTGGCCCCTTGCATAAAAGCTGCTCCCCTCATGGTTTTTGTAGGGCTGTTATCTGAAATATATTTCCATAGTCAGGTTCAGTTGTGCCTGCTTGTTCTCCTCTAAGGTAACAATGCCTGCAAGACTGTTTAGCCTGGGGGATGAGGACTGAGCAAGCTAAAAAGGCGGTTGGATTCATTCCTGACAAGGAAAAGTAGTGGCAACACGACTAGCCAGCCAGGTTAAATATTAAATTTAACAAGCATTAGTGCAAATGGTATGTTGGAGATCTGATGTCTTAACAAGTCATAAAATAAAGTTTTCCTCAGGAGCAGCAGCTTTTTGACTTTTTGGATATCCACAAAGAGCCAGATGGTGAATCCTGTGCTTATTCTCTTATTTCACATGTTCAGTGCTGAAATGAACAGGGCTGTTGACAAAGCCAAGGTTTTACTCCGTGCCAAAGCCTTGCTGGCTGGCCATGCCACTTGGTACAGATTTAGCCAACATTGTTCCTCAAATGTGCTGCCCACAGCTGGAGTCCTGTGCAGAGATCTCACTGCAGTGTTGGGATGAAGGCAGTGAACTGAGATACACCTGGCCATGGCTTGATTTCTGCCACTGCTAGATCTCTCTGCATGCCCATTCTGAAATTACCTGCACCAGGTTCCTTTTTTAAAAATGGCACTGGTAAGGGGGAGTCTTGGGAAAAGTTCATTGACATAAAGCTTCCATGCATAGCAGTAGCATGCCATAAGATAAAATGGTGCTATTTCAGCATTGGATGTTTATTCTGCCTCGCTGCCCTAGGCTAAAAATTTTTCTGGGCAAAATTCAGCCTTTGCAGTAATTTTATCAGTGTTTCAACAATGAGCTCCAAGCTGTGAGGACACAGATGAAGAGGTGAAAGAAAAGACTGAGCCTTATTAGCCTTTGTTATCCTCAGGAGTAAAAATACATTGTGATAGCTCAAAGTCCAAGAGATGGTGAAAAATGCTAGAGCCAGCTGGCAGCATAGGAAGATTCAGGTGGGCAGATTGCACCTGCTGTTGGTGATGTCTTCTTGTCCTTGTAATCTAAATTCAGAATATTGAGGAGTACTTGCTAACCCTGCTTAGCCACATGTCAAAATTTGTGAGAAGCAAAAAAGTTAAGTCTGCATTCACACTTCCTTTTTTTTTCAATTAGTAGCTGAGTGTAAAGGTCGAATGTATTTGGAGCTCAATTGCTTTTAGAGGCTTCTTATATCACAAAATCTCTCTTCAACACTGACACCTTTTGAACAAAAAGAGTGATAATTCTAGAGAACATTATTTCTGTGAAAACGTGTGAACTTGGAGGTGTTTCCTGGAGTTCTGGGCTGAAAATTAATACAGCGATGTCAGGTGTTAAGACAGGAAGCAAACAAAATAAATCCAGCTGCAAACAGTAACTTTTTGGTGCAGCATTTTCATAACAGGGCTGAAGGAAGCTGCAGTGCTTCATGATCCTGCAGCTCTTCCCTGTTGCATGACCTTCATGCTGTACTGCAACACTTCTGCTAACAGGGCCAAATAGTCTGTTTACAGTTCCCTTAGTTTGAAAAAAGTTTTGGGTTCACTTCTAGCTGTATTAACATGCTAAATGTAGTTATAATTATTGAGGCAAACTGCAGTACTCCTTGTTGCATTAGAAAGTTAATAGCTTTGAGCTGGAGACTGCAGCAATGTGATTTTTCCTAAATATTTCACAAAAGGGACATGAATGCTCTTGGTGATACAGTAACATAACAAGGCACATAGGGCAAACCATAGGATAGATCTATATTGTTTGCAGAACAAATATAAGAAACACTTAGAAAATGATGCATTCTTTGGAGCTAGTTTTTAATTTTTTTCTCCATCTGCTTGCTGCCCTTCATATTTTCCAAACAGTCTTTTCTTTCTTTTTGCCATCCAAAAATAAAATTGTGTAGATCTATGTTTCCAGTCCTAACTTTGATGTTTGAAATAATGCTAAAATGAAGAGATAAAAATATTAATAGGAAGTGTTTCATGGCAAGACCTACAGGTTCAGGAAATAGTATTGATAATGTAATGAAACCCCATAATGATATAGATTTTCAGGAATGGGGAAGAAAAGGTGCAGTCAATAAACTGCAGCAAGTGTAAGTGGCTAAAACACTGGAATCTTACCTGCTTAACAGTTAAATCAGAATTTAAAACCTTAATTTTGAGTGTTTCAAGTGTGTTATTTTTAATTTATGCATGTAAATACACCAACAGTGCTGGAAAGCTTTGTGTACAAAATACCTTGGGGTTTTTGGACTGTACATAGATATATGTGCATATATGGCATGTATGGTTCAACGTGCCACATCCCATCAGCATGGAGAGAGGAAAATATTTAGCTCCCTTGAAAATGTCCTGGACTGTGGAATTCTTCAGGAATCCCTGTCTTTTACCAGAGACCTTCCCTGCATTTACATGAGAGGGAGTTCACTGTGAAACTCACTTCTTACAACCTGCCCAAATGTGTCTCTGCAAACCCTGTGGAAATCTCCACCCTTCCCTCTGGATCACACTGAGGGAACTGCTTATACTCAAGGTCTCCTCTGTGTCTCCTGGACTAAAACCTTCCTGGGAAAAGCTGGGAAGGACTGTTTTGACTCCATCTCAGTCCCTCAGTTCTCACTGTTAATGATTGCTCCAAAACTGGTGCCAAGTCACATCACCAGACCTGTCTTTCCAAGTGTCCTGACAGGATGTCTTTTCCACGTGTTCCTACATGGTACTTCTTGCAGGGTTCCTTCAGTGTTGAAGGAATGCTCCAGGACTGAATTTCTAAATGCTCTTTTGCAGGAGTATTGCAATGGAAGAAGTGAGCTAATGGATAAATCCCTTTGCAGTGTCCATTAACACCTTTTTGTATAGTTTCTTCATTTCAAACTTAATGTTTGGAGCAGTAGGGAATTAAGCAGCAGCACTTAAAACATGGTACTGGTAGATGTCAGTGAATCAATCTGTCAATATGATTTGATGGAGGTAGTGGACAGCATTTGTGAGCTTCTCTGCTTTTGGCACACATTTTTAAGGAGGAGCTTGGGCAAGCCAGAGAGTAATACTTGGAGGATTATGTGGAATTAACCTGAACATGGATACTTTTGACTCCTGGGAAATCTGACTGCATCTCTTCATTTGGAATAGATTACAGCAGTACAGAGCAGCCAATGTAATTAACTGGTCAAATTTTTCCTGCTGTTTTACGAAGAGTCAGAGTATCAGTTATCTACTCATCTCTTGGGAAATTTATAGTGAAAAAATCTAGAGGGAAAGTTGGTTGTTTTAGCAGAAATGGATTTGCAGCTGCTGAGGAGAATTTGATTATGTGCTACTTTCAAAGAAATGCGATACGTCATTCACTCCTGGACAGAAAGCCTTTTCTGTGACTAAGATTTTCAGACAGCCCAGGCTAGCTGGGGAATAGGACTGGATTTCTTCTTTATATGCTAAGTGTTTCTTAAGTTCAAAGTGTGTTAGAAGCATTGGGAAATGTTACTGCACATATGTATGAAGAGTTTCGCAATAATTTGGTAAAATATTAAAAATCTCAAGATGGAATTCTGGCTGACAAGATGATGTCTGCTGTTTTGAAACAGTGTTTCTCACCTGTTGAAGTACTGGCTTTATAACGTACTTGTCATGCAAGAATTGAGACAAGTTAGTTGCAGAATAGAAATGCACTATGGTTGTCTCATGTCTTGGAGGAGGAATGTTAATTTCTGCACTCACAAAATTCTTGTTCTTCCACTAATCATTGGAGCCCTACGAAAGGAGCTCGTGCTCGAGCAATGAAGAAAATCATTGATGTGTCAGGTTTGGCTTTAATAGCACATATTTATTGAAAATATTGGCGGCTGAGTGGTGTCTGCAGAAGGGTATTGTGTTGTTAGGAACTCTGGTGGAGAGTGGCAAGAGGCATTTTGGCAGAGAAGCTGCACCATGTCCCTGTTTCCAAATGTAGCCTCGGAGCTGTGGGTGAGCTGTGACACTGAGATGGTTCCTGGGATGTGCAGAGCTTTGTCACTCCACAGGGTGGTGCCTGGGGAAGCCTGATAACCCACGACAACAGTGGGACAGGTTTATCCCAGCACACACTTCACTGAGGAGAGCACTCCCAGCAGATGGGGCTCGGTGAGGCAGCACAGGCGTCCAGGGGGTCACGCAAAGTGCTCTGCGCTGGGGAGCACGTGAGAGCCAGAACTGTCTGGCTGGAGCCAGGGTAGTAGAGTTCATGGAATAAAAATGCAATTCCCCAGACCAAAATAGCACCGAGTCCTGCAGGATTCTTTGCCCGTCATCTGTTTGCTGGGAACACACAGCAGAGGCTAAATTATGCAGCACAGTGTCCCGCTGGGGAGGAGGAAACACGGGTGAGCAACTGCATTAGGTGCCCTGGGAATGTTCTAACTGCATCACTCCCTGTTTGCAACTTGAGGAACCCTTAGGTGCACAAGGTTATTGTAGGCATGACTCGAGATCACTTCTGGAAGAACTCTCTTTTTCCTGTTCTAGTACTAGTTATATCACAGACAAATCCTGGGAAAAATATAGAGGAAATCCACCACTAATTTTATAACCAAGGAGAGTGGAGTTTGAATACAGCTTGCCTCTATTTTTTTTTTTTTTTTTTTTTTTTTTTTTTTTTTTTTTTTTTTTTTTGAGTACAGCTTGTCCCTATTTTCAGCACAATACTGCATTAATTCTTAGCTTTCACCACCCAGAGGGAAGCAGCTATATGGGTCAGGGTAGTCCAAAAGATGCTGTATGTGGTCGAACCAACTTGCACTTTATGTCAGCCTGTGCAGAACATTTGGCATAAGGAGTGAAAAGACAGGGTTTTTTTCCTATCCAGTATTAATTTCTAATTTGCTTTAAGGGAGTGAACCAGATTAATGCTGAATTTTCCCATACTTACATAATTATTCATGTGTCTAAACAGCTGAGGTTTTTTTTCTTCTTGAACTCAGAAATAACAACTAAAGTTACTGGATTTTTAATGCTACTTGGAGAAAGTGTTATGGATAACTTGATTCTAGGACCTACAGACTTTGATTTGGAGAAGTCATTATTACTAGAAGCAAGAGTTTATGAACTCCTCAGTGAACTGCTTCTATCTGGTGTTGTCCTTAAACCCAAAATGCATAAGGCATTCACATGGGATTGCTCTGCACAGGAAAACCTTGATTTTGACCAGATCAATTTAAGTTTAAATAGTCTACATGTTGAAAGATTCCAGCAAATTTTCCTGCACCCTGAAGTTATTTTGATATTTAATGTGTCCTTAGATCCCCGTAAAATTGTTAGTTTCGAGTTCGACGAAATTCTTATTTGCACAAGATCTGCCAATTAGATACCTGAATTATTTCTTTTTTACAAAACACAATTGGAAATTAACTCATGGAGTAGCCTCTGTAAGTTGTTTGTGGATGGATGAATGAATGCTTTTAGCTTCCTTTACATGCATAAAACCAGAAAACAATACCTTGTATAACCCAAAAATTCTAAATGTTCCCCAGCAGGCAGAAATTAAGACCTGCTGTGCTCCTTCCCCAGTGCTTCTGAACCTTTTACCTTGGAGATGGAAATACGTGAGCTTCTGTGTGTGAGCATCAGTCCATGTCTGCACTGGAGCTAAGGAACAGGACTTCAGACACGAAGGATGACCCTTTTCCATGGGAAACCAAACTCACCCCGCCAGGTTCCTGATGTCAGTTTGTAGCAGGCCTTTGGCACTCCAAGGGCAGCCAGGGTGGCAACTTGCATCTGGGAGAAATCCTGCTCCATTTGGAATTTTAACGGGCAGACACTCAGTGCCAGGAACAGGGCCTGAGACACAAACAGTGGCCCTTTTTCCATGGGATTCTAAACTCACTCCCCAGGTGCCTGATGTCAGTTTGTAGGAGGTGTTTGGCACTCCAAAGGCAGCCAGGGTTCCAACTTGTGGCAGCTTGCATCTGGGAGGAATCCTGCTCCTTTCAGAATTTTTGCGGGCACAAGCCCAGTGCCAGGCCCAGGGCGGGCTTTAGACACCAACAGTGGCCCTTTTCCATAGGAAAATAAAATCACCCCCCCAGGTTCCTGATGTCAGGTTGTGGGAGGCATTTGGCACTCCAAGGGCAGCCAGGGTTCCAACTTGCAGTACCAGGCATCTGAGAGAAATCCTGCTCCGTTTGGAATTTTAGTGGGCACAAACTCAGTGGCAGACACAGGGCGGGCCTTAGACATGAACAGTAGCTCTTTTCCATGGCAATCTAAACTTACCCTGCCAGGTGCCTGATGTCAGTTTGTAGGAGCCATTTGGCACTCCAAGGGCAGCCAGGCTTCCAACTTGTGGCAGCTTGCATCTGGGAGAAATCCTGTGCCTTTTGTATTTTGAGCAGGCAGGTGCCCACTTCCCTGTACAGACCTCTGGACACAAACGGTTTCTGGAAACTCATGAGAAGTCGCTGTTAAGAAGATCCATCATAGATTAGGCTGCCTAAGGAAGCCTAATCTCAGCCTAGCTGAGAAATGCACACACTTGTGTCCCAGCTCACGCACATTTGTTGTCTGTTTCTGTGTGATGAAGCTGCTGGATTGCTCTGAGCTGTGATTATCCAGTTCTGTTGGGATGTTTTGCTGGAATATTTCCTGGGGGACCTATAGTGTACAGGAACAATTCCGGTTGACTCCACAGGCCTTGCTTGTCTGTTGTGATTTTCAAGCCATTTCATGGCCACATTGAGAGGATGAGAAGGAAGGCAGATACCTTGCTAGTGAAAGAAGGGAGGAAAGTACACATTAGTTGAATACTAACAGAGTTTTAAGTGGTTCCTTTATCTGTAAAAGCCTCACCACCCCTCACTTCCTGCACATGCTTACAGTCTTCAGTGTTGCAGAAATACACATCTTGCACCCATTAACAGTTCAGTGATGACTCTGAGCAATTCCCTTTAGAGACAGGGAAAGAGTGTGGGAGCAGTTTGGAGTCTCAGCATCTGTTATCCCTTCTGCCAAATTGCTGCAGCATGGCAACCAGATGGGAGTGATGCCATTTCTCCTCAAGAATGAAACACCCTTTGAGTGAAGCTTTTCATTAAGGACAAAATCCTGGAACCTCAGGCTCAGCTCTCCCTCTGTGCTTCGTGGGGGGCTTCTTTTTGTTGTTGTTTTTCATTAGTTTTGTTGTTGTTTGTCTTGAGTTTTGGTT
>VXBB01014225.1:10325-21039 GCA_013399915.1 Illadopsis cleaveri | reverse complement strand
CCATGGAATAGGACAGACATTGCTGAGAGAGAAATGGAACTGGAAACAAGCTTCAAATTATGGCCTTGCAAATAGACCAGATATTTTTGTGAAATGGAACTATGAAAGACACATTGTAGTAGGACCCACAAGGGGTACTTTAATAGATGATTGGCTTAGAAGCAGTAGCAGCATTGTGTGGCAAAAGCTGATAGGCCAAGAAACTCTTATAATGTATTGTAAGGAAATAGTTTGGCTTCTGACTGTGATGGTGTGAATTATAACATCTGTACCTTCTCACGCTTCATATGAGACTGAAAATGGAATAAAAGTCTTTAAAACACCTCTCAAGAGTCCTGTCTCTGGGTCAGAAAAGGGGATAATCCTACAGCCCATTGCCTCTGTTGCTGCTGCAGGTACTTCCAGGAGTGTCTTCAGACTGTGGAAAGAGTTCAAGGGAAATATTTGAGCCCAAGGCCTGTGGAGAGCCTGTTGCCCAGCCATCTGTGTTGACTTTGGTCTCTTGAAGTTTTCACATTAAGTCAATCCTCTGCACGTGTCCACCCGGGCCTGTAGCATCACAATTTGCCTCTAACACAATAAAAGCACAGCCCATTTGCACTTCTGACCTCCCTGGCTCTGTGCTCCAAGTGCTGGTTTACACAGATGACTGTCATTTGGTCTCCTGGAGCTTAGAAGCTCATGGCTCACTGAAAGCTGTAGCTCTGCTCTGCTGTGGGGTTACCTCACACTCCTCTGATAATGGCAATGTTTTCTAGACCTTGTAGATCCCTTCAACTCTGAGAAGCTGTGAGTCAGAAAGCACAGGGATCCAGCTGCTGCTGAGTCCCAGTGAGCTCTTGGTTGAATTCTAATGTCCTACCATTAGGCCCCTTTAATCAGTTTTTGGTGTTGTTATTTTGTGGTTTGGGGTTTTTTGTTTGTTTTTTTTTATGTTTTGTTTTTTTGTTGGTTTGTTTTAGTTTGGATATTTTTGGCTTTGGTTTTGTTTGTTTTATTGTTCTTGTTTGTTTGTTTTTGGTTTGGGCAGCTTTTTGTTTGTTTTTTTTTATGTTTTGTTTTTTTGTTGGTTTGTTTTGGTTTGGATATATTTTTGGTTTTGGTTTTGTTTGTTTTACTGTTCTTGTTTGTTTGTTTTTGGTTTGGGCGGCTTTTTGTTTGTGGTTTTTTTTTTGTTTTTTTTTTTTTTCCCTAGGAAGCTTTGACTCTCATGGAAAATCACGATTCCAAAGGGCTTTTCCTGCAATAATTGTAAATCGCTCGCAAATCAGTGAGAAGAACTCTGCCCTAAAGCAGATGTTATTTCTCCCTTGAAGTGTGCATTTCAGAGCAGTCTACTGACATTTGTCTGATCTGGTAGGTCCTGTGGATTCCAGAGAGATGAACACCCCAGGCCAGGGTACAGGTTGTTGCTTGTGAGTGGCATCATCACCCTGCAAAACTCCTGGGAACTCTGTTCCAATGAGGCTTAAACACTTGATAAATAATTAAAATGGTGAGGTGGAAACACAGTGTCCTCATGGTCAGCAGGTGCTTTCAGCAGCAGGAAATAAAGAGCTACTTACAAGTTGCTGTTTTGCCTGAACAAAGGTGGTGGGATTTGTCTTTAACAATAGTTGCTGAATAACTGTTATGTCAGGAACACACACATGTATAAATTGTTTTCTCTCTCCTGTAGTCCTATACTATTAACCTGAAATGAATGCAGTACTGGAAAAAGTAAAAAAAAAAAAAAAGAAAAAAAAAAGGGCATTTATTTTTACACAGTCTGGGAAATGAACTTGTATATTCAGTGTTGAGTTTCTGATGACTTAAACTGGTACTGTGAGGCACAGAAAACTTTGTTATTAAACTATAAATCTTATTTAAATTCCTTATATGACATTGAATTTGGCTGAAGAATTTGAATTTGGGCTCCAGTTCCAGAGATAATATTTTCCCTACCTTTTTTTCTTCTTTCTAGCTTAAAGAAAGCCGTGAAAGTCTGATCATGGAACTGGCTGGGTACACCATTTTGTCTTCCTGGCTGGTGGAGGTGGGTATCTCTCAAAGCTCTCAGCTCGTGGAGTGCCACTTTTGGCATCACCTGCTAAAGGTGAAAAGGGCACATGGTGACCTGTGTGCAAAATGGAGAGAAACATGGAACTTCAAATATCTCAAACACTGTTACCTGAAATTACAGTGACACTGAAGAATTTCAGTGGAGCAACAGTGTGTTCTTCCAGGTGACTTCAACACCTTCTATACTGGTGGATGCATATTGTTGAATTCTTCAACTTTTAAACTCTTTTAATCTTCATGCATCTGAATAGTGTTACTGGCACCATAGAACAGTGCACATGGAATTGCAAGGCTTGTATTAACTGTGCAGAGATGTTCTCTAATTTTTTTTTTTTACATGAGACATCAGAGGAATAAAACCATTGTGTGAGTTAAGCTGAATATTAAATAAGCAAAGGTTAATTTTTTTTTCTTGGGAGAATACCTTTCTGAGGGAGTGGAAAAGTAGTGCAGAAATCAAATTTTAACCAGACTGAGAGTAAAATAGTTTTTCTTGAAACAAGGACAAACTCTGCTCTTGTACTACCAAAATACAGTGAAAAAAAATATTAAAGTGGCATCTTTCCCTAAAATACTGGCAGTTTTCCCTGTTCATATGGGGGAAAGGATTCTTTCAGTGGTAGGATTTAGAAAACACTGACATTTTAAAATTTATTATTTTTTATAAAGAGAGGAAGAATTTCTTATGCGGTCAGTAGTAAGGTATCATAATTTCTGTCCCTCTAGGAGCCTGGAATTCTCTCTGTATGCTCACATTCCACTATTCCTGCTAATGTGCTGTGCAGGAAGAATTACATTACACAGCTCTGCTGTGCAGCTGGGACTTCCTGGAGGTTTGCATTTTTTAGATTTTCCCCATCATAACCTGCAACCGAGGCAGCAAATAAATCTCTCTATATACTGTGGAGAGCATGTGGCATTTGTGGTGGGGGAGGAATTGCTCTCTGTGCCCTGTGGAAGCCAGGCTGCTCCCTGTGCCCCAGCACTGTTCAGGTCTGTGCCCATCCCAGTGACCTTATTGACATCTCAGGATTTATCCTTGGGAGTACTGCGATGTAGTTGGAGGGAAATGAGATACAGTTAGCCAGCTGATAATTGGAAGTAATAAAAGCCTTAAGCAAATGCATAAAACTCTTCCCAATCATGGTATTTATGGGCTTAAACTGTTAGAGAGATATTTATAGGTTCGATGGAAATACAAAACATATGGTATTTTTATCCGGAAATATTCTTTCAATTATACCCTGCATGGATCTCATAAACTTCCCTCTTTCATCTAAAAATTCTTCAGTACATTAGGTAAGAAACATCATTCCATTTCGTGGGGGAATGTGGTAAACAAACATCTTGTTCTAACAGATGTTGGAAGTGTCTTACAGATTTCAATCAGCAAAAAGGAATATTCTATAAGTTTTGGCTCTGGCAGCTCAAAGTAATGCAGCTGTTGGGCCACACATCTTGTATTTTGGTCTTCTATCTCTTACATTGGAGAATGTGTACAATCAGCGTATTTTTTTCCTGATTTTCATCTGTTAAGCATAAGCATCTTAATCTGCTTTTTATTTTTTTCTATGTGCTAAATCTCTCCTGCTTTGCAAATGTAGCAGGCTCACACCTTCATGCTTCCTGGATTATCTCTTAATAAGAAATTTTTGAGAGCACCTTCTCCAGTGTTTCAGTCTCTGGAAACTGTGCTCATAGGAGCAAGTCTGGCCTCTCCATGAAGAACTGCTGTTTCAGAGTGAGCCAGTGTTAACTAGGCAAGTGACTCCTAGAATCTACAACTGGGCTTTGGCATAAGCCTGCTGGGGAGGAGGATACTCCAGGAATAGCTGTGAGGGTCAAGTCAAAAGGAAGTCTGATGCCTCGTCTTGATTTTGAGTGAAGCCTGGTCCCAGGCAGTGCAGCTGTTGTCTCTGCCTTTCCTGGACGGAGGGATTAGCACTGGCTCACAGCTGTCCCTTGGTTGGGAGTGGGAAATACTGTGCAACCTTTTTGCTGAAGTGGTGGCTTCCTGAGGTGGGATTCATAAATTTTGTGCTTGTGTTTGTCATGGGTAGACAGGGAAACAGACCTGGGATTTTTTAATTGGGGTTTTTTTTTCTTTCTTTTTTAAACACCTCGATGGATCTTGGAAAATTATGCTTTGTCTGAGACACCATGCCTGCAAGAGTTTCCTGAGGGTCAGGAGTGTTGCTGGAGCTGAACTGTAATGCAGTGCACACACTGTGTTTGAGCTGTTTGGTGGAAGACTTGCCATTGCAGGTCCAGGCTGGAATAGGTGTGTTTGATGAGTCCCTTAAGCGTGTCACTTTTCCTGCACAAACTGAGTCTGTCAGGCATGCCTCATGTTAAATCAAAATCAACTATTTTTGTTGCATTATCTGTATTTGTCTTGTTGATTTGTCTGGTTGAAGTATTGGGCACACTTATCTTTGCCCAAGAGATAAGTCAGCCCATGGGATGGCTAATGAAATTTACAGCTTTGGTACTTGCCCCAGCCTTTAAAGCCCCTTTATCAAAGTTTTCTTCCCACATTTTCCATCTTTTTTCAGCTTTAGTGCTACCAGTCTCCCATCTGTCTCCTGGTTTGACTTCAGTATGTCTGGAACACCTCTTATTCTGGGTCTTTGATGTTACAGGATTTCCCTCAATGTCCTTCAGGATCCCTGTTGTCCATAAGGGCTGCACACAGTTAAAGGAAGTGTCACAAGGTGTAACTTTTTTCTTCCTCAGCTCCTTCTCTTTGCTCAGTTTATTCTATAACGTGCTGGAGAGAGAAGTGTCTACTTTGGAGTTGTTTGTTTTTGTTGTTTGTTTTTGATTTTAAATTGCAGCACAGTGTAGTTGGTGAAAAGTACAGTTCTTTCCATCTTCTTGATCCTTACTGCATTCTTGTAGGGAAGGTGAAATTTATTGGCATGTCTAATGGGTGTGTCTGTATGGATGCATTTTAAGTGCAGATCATCTCGTGGCTCCCATTCAGAATCTCTTGGCATGGTACTTCTCTTTATTCCAAATGCAAACGACAGAGAAACAATATAATTGGATGGATAAATATGTTCTCTTAGAGTCAGGGAGCACCAGAGGAGCTAATTTTCCTGATTCTCTGACACACGCATCACTGATCACTGTATGTAAATTATTCAGATGTTAAAAGGATCACTGTTGTAAATACGAAAGGAGTTTGTAGCAATAATCACAACAAACCAATGCTGCTAAATTACTGAAACAAATTATTCATGTCATCATGCTGCAATTTTTTGTGTTTGACCTTTAAACTCTGGACTATGATTTGGGTGTAAGCACTGTGGTAGGAGGGGAAGCCATGGTGATGGTGGCAGAGGGTTGTCTGTGGATTCTCCCAAAAAACCAGCAGCACAGTGGGCAGGAGGTACCAGCAGGGCTCATGGCTCCTCATTAGCCTGGGCATGAGTGATATTTCTGAATCTTCCCTCCTCCAAATGTGAACCATGCTTTAAGAGCAAGTGACTTTGGGGGAAGGTCATTGTTTAGCTCGAAGCCACGCTGTTAAAACCCAGCTGGTGTGACATGGAGGAGTATAAAGGACACTCATGGGTATCCCTGGGTGTGGAGTGGTGACAGGCATGTGACTGGCTGGGCTTTGGTATTGTTTGGAGCCTTGCCTGTGGAACTGGTTCAGTTGGGGGAAATTTCTCTGTCCAATTCTGTGTTAAGCCCTGGCCCTCTGTCCCAGCTGCCGAGTTTGTGCTCTATGAGCTATGCAGAGGAAATTGTAGGGTCTGGCAGGGGACAGAAATATTGATTGAAGGGCTTTTGTTTCTGAACAGGTAGACTGAGGACCCTGTGAAGATCTTGGGATGCACTTAGAACTTAATAATATACAGAATAAAAGTAAAATTCTCTTCTAGATGTCTCCTTATGAATTCTAAATTCACCCTCGTAGCAGGTGAGAACCATCTTTCCTCATTCATGCTTACAAAGACCCTACTGCTAAGTAGTGATGCAGCCTGCTGTTTAACTTTTTCAGGTTGAAAAAATCCCCTGTAGAGACAGTTTTGTGAAGCTGGTGTTAATGGATGCAGCTTCAGCATTTCCTCTGTAATGTGTGAATTAGTGCTGTGAAAAAACAGGGAAGGACGATGCTGCTCACTTTTGGTTGCTGCTGCTTCTGAGAGTGCAGTGCCTGTGTAATGCTGGCCCTGCCAGCTGCCTCACAGGCTTTGCAGCACGCAGGTGCTGCCCTAAAAGGCCTGACAGGATTCTTTTTCAAGATTTGATTACAGTATCATCATCTTGGGAAATGCTTTATTTCACATCTGTAAAGCCCCGCTGGGAAGCCTGGGAGCTCCTGAATTCACCTTATGAAGGCAAAACATCAATAGGCTGAATGCCCACCTTGATTTAAAGCAGCAAATAACTGACACAGGTTCTGATGTTCATTCTGAGACAGGAAATGTTCTGTGCATGGAGAAACTGGGGGAACAATGATCAGGGTCAATGATTACCCTTCGTGTTCTGTAGAATTTTTTGCATGCAGAGACAGCAGGAGCTCCATGTCAGGCCCTGGTATAAGTTATTATCTCACATCAGCTGCCACATCTATAGGTGTCAGAGCACTGTGAAATCACTTTTGGGAAAGAGGAAAGATGTCTCTAGAGCAACAGCACTTGAAAAAATATTGCAATTTCAGCATCTGACTGGTTTCTAGATAAAGACAGATGACTCTTCTGCTCCACAAGAAGGCATCCACTGCTGCACTCCTCTGTGGAAGATGATAGGCTATCTTCACCCTGATATCAAGCAACATGCAATTCTTGGTGTAAAAAAACAAATCCTTGAAAAATCTCTTGTTCTTGCCAGTTTCCACTAAATCATTCATCCAGTGCAAGCAGATGAAATATTGCCTTGGGGTCACAGGGCCTGCTTTGGTCAGTTTAAGTGAATAATGCAGCTACCTATGTGGCTGTGCAGTATCTGTTTGGGGCAGCTGAAATAAGCAAATAACAAAATTGTGTGAGCAAATCCTCCCTCTAACTCAAAACCTGTAGTGGTATTGCACCAAGGGTTGGCTTGACCCATTTTAATCTAAGAGCAGAACTCCTGCCAAATTCGAGGATAAACATGACAACCATTGCACTGATTTATCAGGGTGGAAAGGGGAGTTGCATTAGTACTTTTGGAATTTATTGTAGTGCATAAATGGCATTGCCATCTTCAAAAAAATGCGAAAGTTGATTTATAACAGATAAAACCAATAATTTCTGCATTTCCACATTAATAGAAAAGTGGTACTTCCATTTTTGCTATTATCCCCATATGTGCCCTCTTCTTATAAGTATGGAAATTTGGCAATTATCTGAGAGCTACTTTATTTTCAAATTATACCATAGAAATTAATGAATGGATTTTTTTTTTTTTGACTATCATATTTTTAAGTGTTTTATTGGCTCTGGACTACTGTATTGAAAGATAAACCCTATTTGACAGTGTTTGATACTGTATCTAAAACTAGATGGCTGCTAATTAGTTAATTTTCCTTCAACCAAAAGCACAGAACCAAACCATACTCAGATCATATGCTATTGATTTGTTTTCTTCTGTTTTATGACTTCCAATATAATGTGCTGAATAGGAACTTGCCAAAGATATATTGCTCCTGGAAAAGGAATTCGTGTAAACAGCACTGATGGTGAATAAAACTAATGCTGAAACTCTACCTCAGCACCATTATGTAGTGACAGGGTAAATATTAACACCTGCATGAATGATCCCTTCCATCCATGCAGGTGGATTAGGAATGTGGCAGTGCCAGCCACAGGAAAGGAAGAAGCCTTGGAGTATCAGGCAGGACACTTTAGAAGTTGATGGATAGTACAGCACCTGGAAGAAGAAGCAGTGTCTGGGGTTCGAGTGGTTCAGAAGGAAAATTGCCCTGCTAGGGGTTTGATTATATATAATCAGCTTTTAAACTGTGAGCAGACTTGGCATCAGAGCTGTCCTGTCGTTTTGGGGCTGCTCACCAGAGACATTCAGCTGTTGCATGTAGCCACATGTCTCCTTTGAGTCATTCTTTAGTATTGATGCAATAAAAACCAGGGTGAAAGTTATGGAAATTGGTTTATTTCTAGTGAAAAAGCAAATTTCCCCCCCTATTCCAAAAGCCATCAGAGCAGGTATCTGCTGTTGGAGCTTTCCATAATGGAGTTCTGAACCAAGTCAGCCAGTGAGAACTGGCCTTGTGAAAGTTGTTCTTGTTTCTGTAAAGATGCCTATACCTGAGGAGTCATGGTTGTCTTAAATTCTGTATCTAGGGGTTTTCATGATGAGAAGTCAAAACTTCCTCCTAGATATCTCACTTTGATTTCTTTCCAGCTCAGAGAATATAGATTTCAGAGGGAAGGGCCTTTTACCAGGAGAAGCCTTTTTCCTCGGGAGCAAAGCACCTTTAAAAAATGAGCTTGCATTGGATCTTTCAGTCAGATGTTAGACACTTTATACTGGCTTATGTTTACATGGAAGATCAGCAGTCTGTATATCACAGAATTGTTTCACTTGAAAAGTTGATGTATATGACATTACCCTATGCCTTTTTCTCCATTTGAACATGAGAAATTTATGGGGAGGTCCTCACATGCTTTTCTCATTGCAAGCATTGCTGACAGATCAAGTGATGGTCCATTTCATATAACACCTGTGTGGTGTGAATTGATAGGAGGAGAGCTGAGGCACAGGGTTAGGTACACCTTGCTCAAATTTGGAGCCAGTGTCTTAACACTTGGCAGGGGGAAATGTATTTTTGTAAATTTTCTGTATCAAAAAAGGAGTTTTGTGTGCAGATTCCAGCTAAGGCTGAGAATGCAATGTGGAAAAGCAGTGACTGGGATGGCTTTCATGGTGAAAAACACGGAGGAAACAGATCATTAGACATGGACATTGTGTTAATATGGAAAACAGTTTAGAGGAGGATTTGGCATCTTTATATATATGAATGTAGCGATGGGCCAAAATTAGTTACCAAAGCACTGACTTTTACCAGAGTGAAAGTGGCACCAATCTGAATGTTGTGAAGATCTGGCTTTCTCAGGATGTCCTTTCTGCATCACTTGTGAGATGTAAGCTTTCCTTTTTGTCTTTGTATGGTTGAAAAATGCCACGCTTCCTGGGCTGTGAATCCTGTTGTGGGGAAAAGCCACACACGGAATGTCAAGGGCTGGAACTGCTCCCATTTACAGCACTGCCCACTCCGACCATCACAAGGATTTTGTCAGCCTCACTTTGGAAAACAAGTGATGTTTGATCTACCTGAGCAAACTGATATTTCAGAGCTGGCTTCAGAAATCTTTCTGTGGCTTGACAGGTGGTCTGCAACGCAGGAAACAGGGTAAACACTGTTGCATATTTGAAATTGGAAGCAAACACCTTGAAACATATCTTGAATGAGCTTCTGTTCCGTATGGGACTATGAGGGAAGATTTATTTTTTTAATGTTTCTGTGGCTGTCCTGTTAAAATGTAAACTCAGTCTGGGGCATGGGGAAGTACAGAGCTGGGATGTAACAATAGTTACACAGCTCTGGGAACTTTGCTGCAGCTGATGTCCTGTTACGTGTTTAAGGAGACTGCCTTCCTTTCAAGCTCAGCCACTTTTATAACCATCTATTAATATTTTCTATGCACCTGAATAACACTGCATGGAAGTCATCTTTCCATCCTGTTAAACTGTGTTTTAATCAGGCTCAAGATATTTTTTTTCTGAGGAGCTGAGTGTCTCAGCTGTGAAGCAGATGTTTTGTTCCACACAGAATGACATAACAAGTAAATAGGGAAAATGGAAGGATTGTTGAATGCATTTGGTTTTCTAACGTCATTGTCACTACCATGCACTATTGCTTTTCACTGCCTCCCTCTTGAGACAAAAATGGGTTTAGTCCTTGAATTTATGGAGTTCAGTTCTTCCTGTACAGATTCCCAGCCCACAGACTTGGCCTTCAACTGGCTCTTCAAATAGAAGTGATTTGTATGTTTCTTCCATTTTCACTCTGCTGCAGAATCATCTGTCCACAGACTGATGACCTCACTTGAACTTAATTCCTGGGTGCATGGGATGCCACTTCACCTGGCTTCACAGTAGGTTTTTCCCATGATTCAGCACAAATGAATTAGTTGGTTTCCTTGGACTTCATTTAGGGAGGATGGCATGGTGTGGGTAAAGGCAACAGGCCATGAGTTCTAGCTCCAAGAGTTTTTTCAGCTGAAGGGGCTTCTGCAATCTTAGGCTGAGGAAGATAAACAATTGACTAATTACCTGGCAGCTTCAGTTTTCTCACTCATTGTAGTGGAGTTCACATATTGCTACTTTGCTCAGTCAGAAGTTTTGGCCTGAGAAGTTCCTTTCCTTTGGGAATGATTAAATGTATCTGTTTGGAAGGAGATGAGAAAGACTAAAGCAGAGCTCTTCAATCTTTTGCACACTGGGTAAACAGACCAGTGTTCAAAGGGACTTCTTCATAGGGTGCCTTAGGTTGCAATGCAAGATGTAACCAGCAGTGTGTATTCCATCACCATCTGTTGAACCAGCTGGGGCAGTGTTCTTTATCTCCTCCACCACCCACCCTCCCTCCAGGGGATATCTGCTGTTCATGGGCCATCCAGGCTCACTGCAGGGCTGA
>VXBB01014225.1:0-10206 GCA_013399915.1 Illadopsis cleaveri | reverse complement strand
TTTTTTTTACAACTGCATTTTTAATATTCTTAGTAAAGCATTGTTCTTCCTGTTCCCATATTGTTGCCTGAGAGCCCCTTAGTTTCAAAATTATAATTTGGAGGACGGGGGTTTACATTCTCCATTCCAAGGGAAGCTCCTGCCTTCCTTAGCAGACACCTGTCTTTGCAAACCTAGACAGAAGGGCAGAGCTGCCCCTGTTTGAAGCCAGCTTTTAAGCTGATGGTGGAGCAGTGGGTTCCAGTTGACACAGCCTGCACAGCTCTGCCTCCCCTAAAGCTGCCCTGCCTGTCAGTGTGTCAGGCTGGGACTCCAGGGATACCTCCCTGGCTGGACTGGAGACAAGGCTGGGTGGCTCTGGGCCAAAGCTGGTGGTGCTGTGCTGCTCCTGGTGGTGCTCAGCTCATGCAGAATTGGCTTGTGGCTCCACAGTAGGTTGTACAAAGGCACAGGCTGGGGCAGGTGTTCAGGGAATTAATTGCTTGAGAAAATACAGGGTGAAAGGCAATAGTTGCTTATCAGTGCTGTTTCAACAACTTGGCTGCTGCAAATTGGTTTTCTCTGCAGAGTTTATTAGCAGGAAGCATTTTTGTGCTAGCTGCAAATGTGGCCTGGTACACCCATGGTGCATTTTCAACTTGAACCTAGAAAGAAAAAAATGGTTGCTTGAACCATTTGATATGGGAGAATAAGGACTCTCCCCCTTCTTGCCAGTGATCACACAGGCTTTTTGTTCCATGCCAGAGACCTGGAAGGGATTGCAGCTGGGATGCAGACAATTCAACTGGACATTGTGCTGGCCTTGCTGTTGATGCAAAGCTTTCTGCTTTTGTCCTCATATCTCTGGATTTACACTGGCTTCTGCTAATGAGACAAAAGGAATAAGAACTGCCCTCAAATTAAGACTGGGCTATTCCTGCAGAGCCATCCAAACTGTTTATTATATTGATCAGTTAAGCCCCATGAATTCTTCAAGTTAGTCAATGATGTGAACTGACAAGTTAAATTATTACAGTGAAAGTCCTGCTGTGCTAACTTAATTTATGTTGTAGGGCCTCAAAACAGATTTTTATCTGACTGCTTCTTTGGTTGTTTTTTTTTTTCCTTTAAGACTGAAGTGAGAATTTTCTTTTTGAAAAGCAGAAATTTTATGTGAGCATAAATCACATCAAGTCAGCTGTCAACTGAAACTACAAATAA
The DNA here is from genome assembly GCA_013399915.1 of Illadopsis cleaveri. Lineage (NCBI taxonomy): Eukaryota > Metazoa > Chordata > Aves > Passeriformes > Timaliidae > Illadopsis > Illadopsis cleaveri. The sequence goes on along the minus strand of VXBB01014225.1, from coordinate 9,006 downwards.
TGTTGCTTTTATTTTAAATTCAATAATACAGGCATCTGGAGCTATAAACACTTTCCCCAAGTTGTGTGGCCCTGGGAAGATACAGACAACTTGCATCTGTGTTGTATTGTTACCTTACCTGACTTGAGATATTTGGATTAGGGGCATGCTTTTGATGAGAATGAGAAATTGGAGAGGAAAGCCTCATGTGGAAGAGACACAAAACTTGTGCATTCTGATGGGGTACAGCCCTGGGAAAGAAGAGGGAAAGTGCTTTCTGCAGTGCTGCAGTCAGGTCTCCATTCCTCTCTCAGAACATCGGGGCTGGGAGCCATGGAAATGCTGCTGGAATGCTGTGCCTAGTCAGCCTGAAGTGTGTGACACAGTTGTGTACTCACAAAGCAGCGGAAAAAGAGGTTTGGTGTCATGGCAATGGAGCTGATGACAGCCTGAAAGAGAGGAAAATGAAATGGATTTTTGCCTCTTTACTGCATACTCATATAAGCCCTCAAGTGAGACAGCTTAAGGAAAAAATTGCTGCCTTGCAGAAAAGGAGGAAAAACTAGTTTTGGCAGGTTTCCTTTGCATATAGCTTGCCCTGGTGTGTTACTGCATAATATCCTTCTGCTGTTGTGTTGCATTTCTTTGGAACAAAGCAGTGACTTTTAAATGGTGCCTGTGAATGTATTTATGAGGAATCAGGAAACAGTGATTTAAAAAAAAATAAAATCTCTAAGCTGATAGTGGAGTGTGTGCCCTGGACTTGCTCTGTTTGGGTGAGGAACAAAGGCTCCATCCATGCCACGTGCTTTCCTTGCAATCTTTACCTGTGGGCTGAGCTGCAACAATCTGGGACTCTGGCCTAGGTGTTCATATTTGGGGATTGCTGCACCATGGCACACTGGCAGATAGAGCTGATTCCAGTTATTCCAAGGCCTCAATGGCCATTAATGATATGATTAAGTTATTTTATAATTTATAATATGTTATTTTATAATAATTATATGATTAATAGTTAATTTTAATAGTGCAGCCACTAGTAGCTGGGACTGACTTGCTTGACTCCTCATTTTGTTTTTGTTTCATTCATTTCATATTTATAAGGGTTTTATGTAACAAGAGAGATCTGCTACTTCATATTTAATTCCTTAAATATTATTGTCTAGGCAAATGGCTCTTTCCAAAATGCAAATATCTAATATTTGTGAAGAGCAAGATTTTTAGGTTAAAGTATGAGTCAGTGATGTTGATTTATAAAAAACCTGGAAATTAAATCCAAGATTTTCACTTAAATAATGGATATTTGTTTTTCTTTTTCAAGGACGTTGTCTTGCAGTGCAATCAACATCCTCACAGTCCTCTCCACATGCATCTCCACAGATGCAGTGTCCAACCCTTCACCAACAGATGCCACGAAGCTGAAGTTCAGCAGGAAGGAACCTGCTGCCCCAGCTGCAAACCCACAGTGAGAGCTGCTTGAACATCCTGTACAAATATCAAAGTCCCTTAAAGTCAAGTGGATGTTTTCTATTGCAGTCTTCCTAGTGTATGCACCTTATATTCCTGGGGATTTTTTTCTACTGTAATTATCCTACTCAACAATATAACTATTCATGATCTACATACTACCCTTTCAATGTTGTGTTTGGCTGCTGAGCTCTAAGAATTGGGCAGATTTAGTGCACTTATATAGACACTTATATATCCTGTCACTCAAACAGGATGCTCAGGTAGCTGTCCAGATTCTCAAAGGAGCTTTCAGAGTTCTTTTCAGGTTCTCATTTATGTAAATTTTCACATTTTAACTTTGAGGACACAAACAAAGAAATGGTCTGCCTGCAGTCAACTTACAGCTGGTGAGTTGTTCAAAACAATATACATATATATATATATAGTGTGTATTTTTTGGGTTTGTTTGCCAGTTAGTCTAAAAGTTACACACTCCTGAAGATAGTTGTGTCTATATGTATATGTACACATGTATTAGAAATGTACCTGTTAAAAATTCCCCAAGACTTCAGTGAAATATTTCAAAGGTGTTGACATTTCTCACTGGCAAGGGTTGAGCCTTGAGGAGCAGGGCTATCAGCCTAGGCTCCATTGTCAGCTTTCAGCAAGGGTCCTCTGATTATTGCAGGCTGGAGGGTGTGAGCTCTGAGAGCATCCTCTCAGGGGGAGATGCTGGCTGCAGCCTGCTGCAGTCCTGGAGTGTTCAAACTGCCTCATGAAGGACTAGTGTTTATAGGGTCACAAAATGGTTGGCTGTAGCCACAGTGAAATTCCACCCTGGCCACAACCCAGGCTGGTAGTTACTGGAGTTTGCAAAACTCCAACACGTTTTCATGCCACTCAGGTTGCAGTTCAGGTAAGGAATGTTCCAGGGCTCTCAGGGTGTGACTGACTATTCTCACTCTCGTCCCCCCCCTCAGCCAGGCAGCAGGAGTTCCTGGTTCCAGCTCTCAGAGTGTGACTGACTATCCCCACTCTCATCCCCCACCTCAGCCAGGCAGCAGGAGTTCCTGGTACAGTCAGTGCTGCTCCCCCTTTATCCACCCAAGGGTTCCCAGTACAGTCATGGGCTGCTTCACCACTGAACCCCTTACACAAAGACCAAGGCCCGACAGAAATTCTTGAGGCCATGGAGAAAGTAATATGTAATTTTTCTTTAGCTAAGGGGGAGTTCCTGCAGAGGTATCTTTGTGTAGGGGCAACTTTCAGGGCAGCTCTTTATGACAGTGAGCAGCATATGTAACCAAAGCTGTCACCATTCATAGTGAGTCATTGTCACTAAATATAGAGCATTTATTTTACTGCTTCTGGCTGATGCTGAGCTAAATTTGAAAGACAGAATAGGCAATTCCAGTTGTTATTATGGGTGCTGGGATTTTTTGGGGGTATCTGAACTGCCACATGCCCTTTTTTGCTTGAAAACTGTGGCTTATGTGTTGTCTTTGTTTAGTTTTCTTCATTTCCTGGTTGTTATTATCAGGGGTTCAGTGAATACTGCACATCATAAACTGAGAGACACACACTGGAGTCCCTGGCCACACTCACTCCTCTCTCTCCTTTTCAGAAATGTTACCTAAATGTTTCCTGTTCTTTATGCTGCCCATAGCCTCCCTCTTCCCAAGACACTGAGGCAAAGATCTTGAGCAGCATCTCCCCGACTGAATACCTCACCAACCCTGGGGTTTGTTCCCATCTTTTCATGTTCTGGGTGCTGAACTAACATGTCTGGCTGCTCAGGACATTACCAGGGTGTCTCACAGTAGGAGTTAAAGCAGACTCCTGAAGACCAAACTGGAATTCTCCCAGAGGGAAGACTTTCTATTGCCTATGAGGACATTTTCTCACCAAAAATCATTGGAATGAATCCTTGAAGGCTAGCACCTTTTAATTGACTTCATCTGATGACTAAAATGGTGTTATTTCCAAAATATGCTTTGCTTGCACATGCTTTCCTGTCGGCTGCACCCAGACACTTCCACATCAGGGGATAAAATCTCTGGTCATGCCAGTCATCCCTCACATCCTGCACCACTGAGCCCTACCAAAGCTGTGACTAGTCTGGAGAGCAGATCCCATGGCAGCAAAGATGCTGGGCTTTATTCTGTATTTTAATAGTTGCTGTGAACAGGTGCCTGCAGGCCCAGCCAAGGAGGGGGCACCTTCTGCCTCCCAGTGCTTTGCACATGGCAGCAGCCATGAAAATAGCTGGGCCAGAATGCTTAAAGCTTTCTGAACTGCCTCAGACTTGGAGGTGCCTCAGGCACCAGTTTCAAGCCCCAAAACGTTCAGGACAAGTGTCTCAGTGAGAATCACTGCTGTCCCTTTGCTCTGTCACTTTCCTGCAGGCAGAGGATGTTTGACAAAGGTTCTGTTATTAAAATATCCTGTTGTTAGGAGTATTCCCTTTTGAAACAAATGGGAGCTGGTTACCGTGGAGAGTTAAATAGACCCAAAACATGTATTCCTACTCCTTCATTGCCTGACTTAACCAAAATTGGTCCCAAGCATTCTGGAAAATGCCTAGAAAGCCTTTTCAAGACTATATCTTCCATAAGTGGGTCAGTTTGGGTTTCTGTGAGCACATTGACCTCATCACTCTCTATAACTGACCTTATCACTCTCTATAACTTCCTGAAGGGTGGCTGTGCTCAGGTGGGAGTTGGTCTCTTTCTCCAGGCCGCAAGGGACAGAACAAGAGGACACAGTCTCAAGCTGCATCAAGGGAAATACAGGCTGGATATTAGGAAAAAGTTTTTCACAGAAAGAGTGGTAAAGTACTGGAATGGTTTGCCCAGGGAGGTGGTGGAGTCACCATCCCTGGATGTGTTTAGAAAGAGACTGGATGTGGCACTTGCTGCCGTAATCTAGTTGAGGTGTTGGAGCATGGGTTGGACTCGATGGTCTTGAAGGTCTCTTCCAACCTAGAAATTCTGTGATTCTGTGATTCTGTGATTTTACTGACTAAAAGTTGGTCCCTAAAAAAAAACCAAAAAAACAAAAAAACCCAACAAAACTCTGGAGTGAGACAGTGCACCAACTCCTTGCGAGCTGATAGGACCCATTTTTGCTGGGCCTTGCAGAGAGCACACGTGTTGACAGACGGTAGAACACCACCACCTTTCAGTTCACTCTCACTTGTCATCACTGCATTTTACCTGTTTTCACTCTGAAGACGTCCTTGGAAAAATTCTCCCTGACTTTTGCAAGGGTGACTGCTAGAGAGAATTTCAAGCCTCCCCTGCTGTGACAACTGCCTTCAACAGCCCTTTCACAAAATCAAAAGAGCAAATGCATTTGAAAAGAACTTGTTTTAGCTGCTTCCTTCAAATGTTGGTAAATGTTACTTTTAGTGTTTAGCTCAAATTCTTTCTTTTCTCTTAGAAACAAAATTGGCCTCCTAAGGAGAACAGGCTCTGCAAAACTGGATATGGGACTTTGCCACTTCTCATTTGATGGCAGGACTTCCAGGCCAATGGATAAACGGCTTGCACCAACAATCTCTTCCTTCTGAACCCCAGAACTGGGCACTGAGCTATGTCACCACTTCCCACTGCCCTGCTAGCCTGTGCTAAAAAAAACCCCACTTGATAGAAATATCTGGAATTTATATCTTTTCCCAGAGGCTTCTGCAATCTTTTGAGGATTGTCAGTTGTGTTATTGCTTCTGACAGATCTCATCTGTCCATCCTCAGTGGGCTGTTACAGGTTTGTTTCCCATGATAATCCTTTCTAGTGACTTTTTACATGCATATTATTTTCTCCAAAAGTCTGCATGCAAAATTTCATGGTGGAATGGATCTCTGCAGCTGAACTGGTGCATTAAGCTGGGAAAGTGGTGTGGATAAGGAAAATGCACTCCTAAAAGATGACTTTAACTGGTGTTATAACTGAGTGCTGCCATCTTTCTGTTCACAATTTACAGTACAAATGTCTTTTGGTTCTGCAACCCTTAAACACACAGGAAAGAGGCAACTAATTTGCATGGGTAATCCTATGAAAGCCATCTTTTTAATTAAGTGCAAACTGTGATTCCATCCACTGCCAGTGTATTATGCCACTTCAATAGACTTTCATTACTAGAAGTCAAGATTCCCTTATTAAACTTTTTTATTAAAACAGACTGAGGAGAAGCTTCCAAAGTCCACATAGCTTCTGCTATGTCACTTTTATTATAATGTAATGTACATAGACAAATAAGATATCCCATTGTGTTTACCTACGGGTATTAAACATGCCCTTGAAACCAAAGGCAAAATAAAACATAATAAAAAAAATACCACAGCAAGACAGCCTGATGGCACAGCTTCCGTTCTTGGCCCTGTGAAGCAAGGTATGGAAAACAGGAGAATTTTGGGAGGCTGAGAACATCCTTAGCAAACTGCCTGTGGGTATAATCCATTCCTGGTCCGCGAGCTGGGCTGAGCTCACAAGNCATCTCTATTCTAAGAATTCCTAAACTGCAAAATTTCTCACCCCATGCTGTGCTAAACTACTACTTTCACACTCTTGAGGTTTGTAATTCCTCCCTCAGTGTTGGAAGCTTCTCCCAGGGACTAAAATCAAACCTGGTGTCTTTCTGGGCTCTGTGCCAAGGTCTCCAACCCCCCTGGACTGGCTCCACACCCCCCTGCCCAGGGTCTGAACTCCCTTTCTCAGGTTCCAGGTCATCCAAGGAGATGCCCTGGACTCCAACAACAAGGAGATAAGGAAATAGCAAACCTCCCTCCAGAGCTGAGCAGGCTGCTGGCAGCCAGAACCTTGGGACAGAACTGCAGCACTTCATGTTGTCTAGGAAGTTTTATCCTAAGGCTTTCTGTTCTTTGACAACCTAAAGAGGAACAGGTATTTCTGTGGGGCTGTGCTTATCTGCTGGGACAGATACTTCAGTGGTGATCTGGTTGTTGCCTGAGGTGCTGTGCTGAACGCTCCTGGTGCTCTCAGGAAACACTTGAGGGAAAGTTGGAACGGATATATCAGGCAGACCACTTAAAAATGGGTGAACAAAAAGGAAGTATTTGTTATGCAGGACAATGCAGGTCAAATTCACATAAGCTATAAAGATTTGTGTTTTCTCTCTAGACCTGTGTGGAAAAGAATTGTTCTGTGCCAGGTGTGGGAATTACAAAATCTCTGAAATTGGAAATAAAATGCAAAAGTTTGAAGTGCCCATTGAAGGAGAATAATCTTAGTGGTGGGACACCTTTCTCCTTGGTACCTAGGAGCACGTGAGCCTGTGCCCTTCCTCATGATGGGCTCTGCTAGAGATATGGATTCCTTTTTCATCCCATTTCCCTATTCCTGGCTGATGACTAGTAATTAGGATCAGTGAGANATAAATAGGGCAACCCTGGCTTTAACTAGTAATTGGGATCAGTGAGGTCCTTTCAAGCATTTCTTCTGCCTTTCATATCTCTTAAAGAATGGAGAATATAACTTTTTTTTTTTCTTAGAATGTTTTACCTCCCCTGTGTTGCTTCTCCTTAATAAAGCTAGTGCAATTAAAGGGTGATTATTTGATCCTAGTGGAGAATCTCCACTGTGCCATATTTCCTTGTGGCTGCCTGGAATGATCAGCCTCAAGTGGCTGGAAGTTGTGCAAAGTTGAGGACAGACAATAGCAGAGATTCTGATGTGGATATTGTTGACCCAAGGCTTGAGATGCAATTGGAATTTTCTCACAAAGCAAAATGAAGGCACAGATATTTCCAAGGATGACAGAGTAGCTTGCTGGGGTTCTTGAAAATATTTTTCTGCCAAATGAACTTTCTGCCCTCTGCGGGCTTGGCCAAAAGAACAGATCATAATATATCCTAGAAATAAAAAAAATAATCTTGAAGGCTGTTTGCCAGCAAAATTCTAAAAACAGAAATTAAAATTACTCTAAAATGTTGCAGGAAAACTTTAGACTTGCTGCTCATGACCGAGTTTTAATGCATCCTTTTCTGTATTAAAGAGGTGGGACCTTTCCTAGATCGATTTTTTCCATTCTAAATGTTATGGAATTATTAAGCAATGTTTGAGAGTGCATTAAATTTATGGCCATTATTTTCTAATGAATTCTGGTTGAACTGACAACTTTAATCAATTCTACCTTTCAGAAATATAAATAGGAGGGAGAAAGAAATAAATAATGTTTTGACCACAAGGCAGGGCAGAGTTTGGAAATGAAGCTCGAAGTGTCCAACTGAGTTGCATTAATGAAATATCAGGTGCCGAGTTTGTAGCCCTGGCTGGGATGTCATGGAACCCAGAGCAGGCATGTGGAGACTGTCTTAGAGATTTCTTTTAATCTTCCAAGCTGGCAGGGTCTGAAAGATTAAAATGCTCTGGATCTACCAGCCTTGCCACCTCTAGTTCAGGCTAGTTATTAATGAGCTATGTGGACAGCAATACTTTATTAATTGTATTGCTGGCCAGTGATCAATGTGACAAGCTTTGCAAAGAGCACAGTTATTCATCAGAGAGTTGTCAAGTAGTAATTGCCCTCATATGCATTAGAATAAGGCAGTGGGAGAGGCAGAGTGAGTGTACTTTTATCATTTTTAGGGGCAGGTGTCAACAAAGTTAAAGTCTGCTAAGGTACTAGTAAATAAATAAATTGGAGAGGAATTTATTTGCTCTGACACAATCATACCACTACAAAGTAAGACAAAGGGTCACACTAACAGCATTTATATTTTTAGATGGTTTTGAAAGTGTTTTCAACAAATTTTTTTCTGTATACACTATCTGTTATCAGTTACACTTTTGTAAGGGCAGGCACTGGGTTTGCAGTTCTTTCCTTATAAAGAAAATTGGAATAGTTGAGATGTAATTTTGTAACTGTTCTTTAAATCATAAAATGTACAATTGTGCCACCATTGTTACAAGCAGAATTTATTTAGACCTGCCAGGACATTCTTTCACCTTTTGTGGAAAAGCACATCAATAACAAAATGTCAATGCTTTTCTTTCTGCAGAGGTGAAGACTTACACTTTTCACCAAAGACTGCTCTTTTAAGGGCTGTCAAAAGCACTGTGGAACTGACAAAGGTAAGGCTGAATGTGTAATCTCTGTCCTGGTCCCTGCTGTACCTGACAGTATTAAACTTTTTCGCATTCTGTATTTCCCCCCTCATCCAAGATAACCTCATACTGCAGCACAGGATGTCTGCTGCATGCACTGCTGCCTTGCACATGTGTATGAGTCAGTGCCTTGCCCTGCAACATTAACTGTCATGGAGCTTTGTATTTCAATTTGTATTTAATACATGCACATCAGGGCATATGTTTTAGAATGCACATTATCTGCATTGTGTTTTGCTTTTACTGTGCTTACTTTGTTTTCATGGATTCCTGCTATTGAACAGAAGATTTAGAACGAACCTATCCCAGAAGTTAACATAGCTGAGGCTAAACCTGTGTTTATTTATCATACACCTTAAAATTGGTGTGTTAGGCTGATTCTCTAGACCTTCCATCTAACACATTTCAGGTTGTTAAACTCACTAGAAGTAATCATGAAATCATAGAATGGTT
>VXBB01014223.1:200477-240190 GCA_013399915.1 Illadopsis cleaveri | reverse complement strand
ATATAAATATATATACTATATAAAATATATAATGTATATATTTTTAAACTTTTTATATGTATATGTATGAATATATTTATATATACATATACATATGTGTGTGTATATATATATATATGTATATATAAAGTTTTTAAAACACACACATATACATATGTTTGTGAGTGTGTTTTAAACTTTGTCCTGGACAAAGCGTGGTACTAAAGTTGTCACTCCAGCCCGGCCAGGGGCGCTCCTGCAGCCCCATCCATCCATCCATCCATCCATCCATCCATCCATCCATCCATCCATCCATCCATGCCCGCAGCCCGCATTATCCGCATCCCTTCCTCCGGCTGATCCTGCGCTCGCTCCGGCCGCCCCGGGCCGCGATAAGCCCTCAACCTGCCCCGCTCGCCCAGCTGATAAGGCGAGCTGCGAAGACGCCGTGTCTTTGGCAGCTTTTGTCGCCCCACACCTTTCCTGTTGCCAGTTTTCGGCGGGCACCTGTCAGCGCGGTCTGCGCTTTCGCAGCTCCCGCCGCTCCCTCCGCCCCGCTCGGGGTTTATCGGAGGAAACACTCGCGGCTCGCAGGGATGGCCCCCGCACCGCGGCAGATTAATCCGAGTTGAGTGCACTTCCTTCGGCCAGAGGACACCAATTACCACGACGGCACCGGCAGCACAATGCGGGCGGACATCTGACAGCCCGGGTCCCGCCAGCTCCGCATTGTCCTCCCATCAGGCGCTGTCAGTTCCCAGCCTTAATTACATCCTGTTTACAAACACTCGGCCGGACTTCAGATGGAGCCTTAACAAAGGTTGACAAAGGTCAGGGCCACGTCACGAGGATGTTATCTGTGTGCTCTGGCTGATAAACGAGGAGGAGGAGGAGGTGCGGGGCTGATTTTGGAGATAGCGCAGGGAAACCACGCCGGTGCCATGCAAAATGCTGAGCTCCGGCCCCTTGGCCCAAGGGGAGCTCGATGGTGCTGAGGGATGCTCTCGTAGCTGGGATCACACAGGATTTGTGTGAGAGGACAGAAAACAGCCACCACCAACCTGAAACGGCAGCAGCTGGAGCTGACCAGTAAAATGACTGAAATAGTAACTTTTAAAAAACCTTCTATGTCTATTTGCATTTCAAACTCCGTGTTGTAGGAGCAGAAACTGCAGCACAGTAAATAAATCCTGTCATTTTTCCCACGCTAAGACATCACTAAGACCCTCCATCCTGCTTCCTGGAGCATGTGGCAGGGATGGGGACATCCTCCATGTCCCCTCCAGCCTCAGGGAAACCAAGGACTGAGTGGGGTCAAGCCAGGTTTGCCCCAAATCCATATGACCCCCTGCTCTACCCTCTCATATTTCCCTTGCACTATGGATACGGACTTTTATGCTCTCTTTGGTGCCTGGAGAGATTTTTTTTCTGGGTTTTTTTTTCCCCCCTTTTTTTAAAAAAAATTTTGTGGTTAACTTTACAGCTTTCTAGAGACACCATCCAATTAGTCAGGGCTAAGATCCTACCTTACATTTCCATGGTTGGCACAAGAATTTTGTTCACAGCAACTTCTTGGTTCAATGAGGATAAGACACAGATGGTGAAACACTGGGAGGGTTTGACATCCACAGCTGGGTTTGTGCATATGGGAACGAGGAAACCAGGCATCTCTGTGAACCAAGGCTGCCCATCTGATATCATGTCCCTCCTCCAGTATCTTTTTCCTTCATCTTGAGACAGATGAGCACAGACATGAATTTAATCTTATCTACAACTCAAGGTGGAGGAGTATATACAAGACTCAGGCAGCTGGATCAATATAAATACTTGATATGGCAAAGTTAATAACATAAGAGCTTGTCAGCCTAACCCACCCTTTTATCTGTTTTCAGCTATTCTCACATCCTAATTAATGCACCCCATATTGCACTGGATCACACATTAGTAGCCATTAAAATGAAAACCACAGTCTGTTACCATATCACCCCTCTCATAGGAAACACTGGCTTAACCACATGGTATTAGTCAATAAATAGTGTCACAGCTTCATATTTCTCTGCTGTTATGCCCATGAACTCTGTAAAACAACAGACAGAAGTTGCTGTGCTGATGGCTGAATTAAGGTACCTCAATGAGCATCAAGGAACCAGCTCAGCATCTACAGGGAGGAGAGGGTGCTTTCACTGCTTGAAAAGAAAAAAAAACACCTCTATTTAAAAAAAATAATTTGAAATCAAATTCTGCAAATCTAAACACGAGGAGTGGAAGCGATGACTTGGTGGATAGGCTTAAAATGTTTGACAATCTAAGTGTAGAAAAGTTGAAGGTTTAAATAAAGTCTGCAAGCTCTGCACTGATTACATACACTCAGAAATATTCCTGGCTGGTCCTGAGTGTTTCTGCTTAGCATGGGCTGAATTTTTCCTGCAGAGCAGCAGAGCATTGCCACTTCTTGGGTGCAGAATTAAACCTCAGTCGCCCCGTGCAGGGACAGAGCTTATGTCCCCAGTGAAAAACTAGCAGATAATAGAATTAAAAGTGGCACTGTATGGGATTAATTTTTTTTTTTTTTAACCTATTTACTAAATAGGCAAATTAGAAAGGAAAAAGATCTCAAAAGTTTGGGCTGGCATTTCTGAGCCCTTTCTGAGTGGGTGACTGCAGCCCTTTCGTTGCCCTTGTCTCGGCGCCAGGAGAAGCGCTGGATCCCAGCAGTGCAGAACAGCACGGGAGTCTCTTGACTTGACGCTCCGTAGTTTTCAGACTAAGCACTTGTTCAAGCCTATCCGTAGGTACTTAGGAGGGCAACCACCACTGCTCCTTTCTGACAACATAGAGCTCTTTATCAAAAACCAGGGGGAAGAAATGAAAGCCCGGGCTGACCTTCGGAGCACAGTGTTCCCCTGCGGGCACCCACTCTGCCTTCCCCGGAAAATTAGGCTTGGTTGCTGCGGGACAGCCTTGCTAATGCAATCAAAGACGATTTTGCAGTTAATAAAACGACAGGCTCTTCCTTTCTCAGCTTCGTGACAGTCAGGCTCAGTAAGCCTCCTGTTCCAGACAGCGTGCCAGTCAGCTGCTGTTACTGCAGAGCTGTGTTTAACATCTTCTTAATTAGCCCAATTCCCCACATCTCAGCCAAGTTCTTTAGTGAGAAACAGCCTCAGGAGTTGTACAGCTCTGCATCTCTGGGAAACCCAGTCATTAATGCACGTACCCAATCCAGCACGTCCTGTTTTCTCCAAGGCTGGCCAGGATGGCACAAGAATTGTATTTGGGCTAGAATCACATCGTGCTCCAAATCACCTGCAAACCTGCTGGCAGCTACAGAGCTGAAACGGCGATCCTGCACTTCCTATGGATTAATGCTCCAAGTTCACCATCAGCTTCGGCCAGAAGGACAACTCCACTCCTCTAATCCACTCCTCTAACTGGAGCCTCTTTGCCTCCACGCACCAGACATGACTCAGAAAACAAATAAAACTGATTACATAGCTTGTATTTACTTGCTCAAACTCCTGAGTTTCGGACATACACAAATCTCTTGCTGCTGTACTGGTATAAATACAGTACATCACCGGTTCCACTTGAATTTATCCCAACTTAAACCAGAAAGAGATCTGTTCCTCTTTTTTATTATTATTATATCATTATGCCCTCTCTTTTTCTGTTTTCTGTTCTCCTTTTTGTTTTTCTTTAAAGTCAGCCTAACATTTTATAGACATCTCTCTCGCAGCTTCCGGAAGGGTGCTCCATCTTAAACTCAACAGCAGCACTGACAGACGGGGTTGATATTTTCTTTTCTTTCACAAGTAATAAAAAAGGAACATTTCACTACACATGAAACCAGAGCACTGCCTTAAAAGAACAGTGTTTGTGTGACTATAAAAAGTTACCCTTTTGCCAGACCCGGAATCAAAGCACTTGTATTTATATGTTTCCTTTTTTAATAAGTAAATCCAATATTTTTAAAGTTCATCAGTTTTAGATTATTATTGCTGCAAATCCTATGAATGGGGCAGCTGTGTCTGCTGAGCACACTCAACAGCGCTGCAAGGTAGGTCCGTGTTTTATGTTATCATTTGTGATTCCATGGGGAACATTGATGAGACTGCCAAGGGTAAAACCTGGAACTGGATGCTACATTCCTGACCAAGTGCTTTCCTTCAGCCTGGCATTTCAGTCATGCCAGGGCATCCCCCACAGGTGTGTCAGTTTGGACAACTGGCCGAGGCATCTGTACAAAAAAAGAGGACAAACCCAACGAAAATCCATCATTGGGGATCTCTCCTCTTTCTGTGCACGCTGCAATTGCCCTATCTCACACAGAGTAAAATACCAATGCAAAGGGTGGAGAAACACATTTGCTTTTCATCATCATTAAAATTCTACAACTACAAAAAAATAAAGTAAGTAATAATAACAACTAAAAAACAAGCTCTGTTTGCTCCCAACTACTGGCATCTTTGGAGAAAAAAAAAAAAGGGGGAGTGAAACAAGCAGCAATCCTTTTCACTTCTCCAGTGGGGTTGCCCTGCCAAAGAATCTTTCAGCCCTTTTCCATGCATATCTTGCCTGTGTTCAAGCCCAGATACCTGCCCCTCTTTTGGCAGCAATATTCCCTTTCTTCATTACCAGCTGTGAGTGCACAGGGGTGCTCCAAGGGGGAGGAAGCTGGGTCCTGGCTCCCAGCACTGGCAGCTCCCCATCCAGTGGGAGGAGAGGCTCCAAAGCCAGGTTTGAAATACTGGAGTGGCAGGAGGCTCAGAGGAACACTATTTTGCAGAGGACATGATAACACAGCACCATTCAAGCCCAAGACTATCACTGGAGGATGACATGGGAGATAAGGAAGTGCAGCATTACAGGGCTGCGTTAGCACAGGAGGAAATCGATTCAGGCAGACAAGCTAAATTTATTTACTTTATTGATTTTAAATTTTACATGAACTGCAATATAAGTAAATCTTTCATGGTAATTCTAAATCTTGAAACCTAGTGTAAATAACTAAAAGAAAAAAAAAGTCCAGTGTTCGGAGTAACCGTTTCTTTGTACTGAAAGCGCATTATTCTTAAAGCCCAGGACAAAATATTTTGTAATGAACACCTTAAATCTACCTTGGCAGTCAGTGTTGATATTTTTGCTAAAATAAGAGCCTGATTTTGGTGTACCTGGTGATTCAATAAAGCACAGATTATTTAAAGATTTTTTTTTTTGGAAGGGGTGGAAGGGAAGAAGAAAAATTATTCCTATAGTATTAAGTGAATACAGCAACAGGTTTTTGACCCTATGGCTCACTGACAAAGCAGCTGAGTTTTAAGCAGCACAGGTAGAGCTCTGTGCACAAAGAGTTGGCTGCAAATGTTGGAAAGGCACGTGATGGAGAGCCAGGGCAGTGAATCCCAACACATGGATTGATTGCACCCAGCACTACAGCCCAGACCAAAAGAGAGAACAGGAGAGGAGACAAAACATGGGATCAAAATCTCCTTGCCTTATTTATACAAGAAGTCCAAGCTCAGACACCAGGATGACGGAGGCTGGAGGGAAAGGTTTCATTTTGGAGTTTTCTCCCACTCAAAGCAGCAGCTCACACCTGTGCCCAACTCCACCAGGGAAAGAAATCATAGAACCACAGAATGGTTTGGGTTGGAATGGACCTCAGAGATCATTTAGTTCCAACCCCTTGCCATGGTCAGGAGTGCCACTCACTAGATCAAATTGCTTGGGTCCTCCTTCAATCTTGCCTTGGACGCTTCCAGGAATTCAAAAGCATCATGACACATGCCAAAAAAAAAATAATAATAATAATAAAAAATAAAAAATTGCCATCTCCTCCAATGCCCAAACTAATTGATGAAGAAGGGAAAAGTCTGAAACTCCTGACCTGGGGTGCAAATCTCTTCACACAGGGAGGTAGCACAGATCCTGGCAGGAATAGGGAGTGCCAGGCAGTGGCACACCATCCACCAAGCCCCCCCCCCCAGGCAGAGGGGACAGAGCAATGCCATGGCAAGGGGGAAAAGCAGCCCTACATTCTCAAAATAACCCTCCTTACACCAGCAATGCCACACTTCAGATACATTTACCAAATACAACCCCAAAACCTCCTTCTAGCTTTTCCAGCCAGCTGACTTGGGAGAGGCAAGTTTGTAGCAGCAATTTTTGCCAGAGGTGTTCAGATTGTGCAGCCATGGGCAATCTGCCAGAGACTTGAGACAGACAAGGCTCCCTCACTCCAAAAAATTGCAGAGCATCCCATGTGTGACACACTACTAGAAACAGTATAAATATACATCTGTATGTACATCAGATGTACATGACACAATATCCCAGGCAGACAAGGATACCTCTGAACAGAGACTACCCCTTTGTCTTTTAACAAGAGGAAAAAATACAGTGATGTTGACAAAAGCACTCATCCTGTGAAGCTTTTTTCCCCCCTTGGGGCTTTTTTTTCTCCCTCGTTGTTGTTGTTTTCTAAACTAATCCATATTACCTGTGCCTTTTGATTTCATTATGTTAGATGCTATTAATCTGGATATATGATTTCAACAGTGAAGAGATGGAATTTGTCATCAACAAAAGGAAAACATTATTTTTAAAGGAGTGAAAGATTAATGTTCCACCACGGACTACTTAAACCCTCTACAGCAACAGCACTATAATATTAATCCAACTTTGATGGGTTTTGCATAAGGCTCATAATTAAACATTTTCTTTTCAATACTTTATAGAATCCCCATCTGTTTTTAATGGCATCATTTTGATGTTTTTCTTAATAATTCTGGCAGCCTGCTCTTGAAGCTTCAAGCTTTATTTTTTGTTCCTAATGTCTTCTTCCACAGTGGCTGTATTGTGCCAAGGCTGAATGCAGGTTTTGGAAGCCCACGGTTCTGCCGTGTCCCTCCCTCATTCCCAGGCAGCACAAGGCACAGCAGAGCCCTTTGAGCTCTTACAGCAGGCCTGGGATACCTGGGAACATAATGGAAATATTTCCACCTTCCAGCCCTTGGCTGGGCAGGAAAAGTCTCCTTCTGCCACCCCTTGCCTTCCTGCACCAAGATCTCCCCTCCCAGCCCCAGCTCCACGCATCATTGTACTAATAAATAAATTAATTAATCAATAGCCAGGCTTGCTCCAGGAAACTCAAACAATATTGGATAAATCACAAGGATGCAGCTTAGCCACAGCCCTTGGATTTCCTTTCCACACTGACACCCAGTGAAGGCAGGGAAAAGCACCCCCATCCCCTCTCACCTTCAGGTATTGAAATTTGGGGTGGCAATATCAGCCCAAGGCACAAAACCCAGTGGGGTGAGGGGTTTAAAACATCCATCAAAATTACCTGATGGAAACCTGGAATGTGAACCTGGCAATGGCTTCTGCAAGGAGCATCTGTTTTCCATGAGAAATATTGGGATTTCATCAAAATAAACAAAATAGAGAATGTTCCTATCCAGCAGTATCTTCAAAAAAAGTCAAGAAGTAAAACCAATTTCCATCTTTGGTATTTTTTTAGCTAATTCTAAATGCATTTTGAATTTCTGCCCATAATGTAATGATTTTCCAACAGAACACCGTAAAAATAATATTTAATTTTTAGCAAAATTTCTGTTTGAGATTTTTTTTTTTTGCTCTTACCATTTCTTGCTCTTAGATTACACTACTTTTCCCTCCAATATTTTTCATTCTTTTATATTAAATGCATATTTGGTGACCTCCTGTGGTTCCCATGGATTAGAACAGAGGAATAGGATGATTAATGGCTTCAGTTTAAATATTTTATACTCTCTGTAAAAACAGTACAAACTGATGGATGTGTACATTGCTATTTTCACTTCAGTGTCAGGGTCTCCTTGATTACATTTTCCCCTTATTTTTTCCCCCACTACTCAACGTTATTAACATCTTTTCCCATGGAAAAGGGACCCGAGGGCTCCTTGCTCCCAGGTTTGGCACAGGCAGGACTCCCACACATGAACAGATACTGCCCTAATCAGGGCTTTCAACCTTGAGGAGCTTTTAAATGCTCTAAGTGTATTATAATGGTCTCCTGGTCTCAGGACAGACAGATGTGAACCACAAAACTGAAATGTTTCATCTTTTGGCGCCTTTCAGTATGTTCCATGCTGTGCTTCAAGTTTGCTGAAGGATCAGAATTACTTCAGTTCTAGGTAATATAAACAGAGTGATCAAAAACATTTAATTATTCAGGGTCAGCAAATCTGGAGAATCTAATAGTAACAGACAGAAATAACCCTTCCAACCACTCTCATTTTCACTAACTATTATAAAATAGAGAACTGTTTAATTACCAGAAAATATCATAGCAGAAAGACTCAGCATCTTCCCAAAGAGTCTTTCCCAGTCCACTCAAAAGTATTTGGCACCAAAGCATTAATTTAATTTCCCACAGATGCAGGTGTCCCCTCATGCCCACAGACACACAAACAGCTCCAACCCTCATCTCACGCCTCTGCTCTAAGGCAGGTGCAGCCTTTCAGAATGCACCGTGGAAGGAGACTTTCACACATTATTTCTGTACCTGTCACCCTGAAACGTGATGATGGGGATGATCCAAATGGAAATGACAACAGAACTGGGCTCCCCCATTTTTTCCCCCTCTTTAACTGCACGTTATGTACAGGTGTCTGGGCAGCACGCTTCACGGCGCAGGGGCACACATTTCCCCACGCTGCTTTGCCTTCCTCCAAGGAAAATGAGGATGGTGCTGAGACGTCTCCCAACCCCCTGATCTTTCTCTGGTGGTGTTTTTGTGGCTGCTACAAATACATGCTCTTACCCTGAATGGCCTCAGCAACAAAAACGTGCAACTAGAGAATTCCCAAATTTAATTAGAGAGGAGCGCAGGGGTTTGGGAAAATATAATTTCAGCTGGGATTCACGCACTGCCATGACCTGGATTACAGCAGTTTGCTGATGACACCCAGTCCTCGTGAAATCACATTAATTACGCTCATTATGTGTAATAAGAATAAAAGTCCCACCAGTTAACACACTGCTCTGAGGGATGGTTTTACTAAGCTGAAAGCAATTATCAGAGCATTCAGTGGAAAAGGGCAAATTAAATTGAAGTATAGGAATGATACTTGGGATCAGTTAACATTTTACAAGATGTTTACAAGGCTTTATTCTGTAGTTGAGAAAGTAAGTTGCCACATAAGTAAAAATTTACAAAACTCAAACAAAGAGAACAACCTATAAAACAGTGTCACTTAGAGGGGAAGTGGGAGCTGATATAAATATAACAGAAAAGAGGGAAGCTAAGCACCATAAATGTTAATTTCAAGCTATAAATTACAGACATTTGCCAGAGGAAAATAATGACACAAGAAAAACTCAAGTTCAGTAGGAACAAAAATGATCTGAATTATGATACTATGGTTAATTGTCAAAAATAAGGTACAAAAGCAAGAGATGCTTAAACAGATTATTCTGCAAAATATTGTGGGGAAAATGTCATAGCACAGACACACTCAACAGTGACCTAATCTCAAAATAACACAGAAGGGAATTGAATGTCAGCTAGGAAAGTCAGACTATTTTTTTTATATTAACTTAACCAAAAAATTGGCATACAAGAGTTTTACAACAGGTGAAGGAGACATCCCCTGACATATGGATTTGTGAGAAGTGCCAGTTTCAGGGGACTGAAGGAACCCTAGCCTTGTTTTGGAATCTGAGATGAGGCAGAGAGAGCAGCCAGGTAGAGTCAAATTGAATCACTACTAGAGCAGAAAGATTATATTGATGTTATTTCCTTAACAAGGTTTTCTTCCTTAGAAATTAATGCATTTAGAATTAGTGCTAATTAACACTCATGTACAGATAGTAGGTCCCCTATCAAACTAAAGGGTTTTTTTAGTTTTAATTTAGCTGGCAAAGGTAGTTCTGGTCACATAATATTCTTAAACTATACAAAATATTTGTCTGGATAATATCATTAATTTATATAACAGTATAAATCCTTGGATGATATTTTAGAGACTCAAATATGTCAAAGACTACTAGTAAACGAATATATTTTCTCTGATAATGGAATGAAACAGAATGACACTAGCACACAACTAAAAAATTTAAATCTGCAACTGCAAAAAGAAATCATTATCAAGCAACAATAATTTCCCAGGATTCCCACAAGAGTGAATTTCTGGCACTACCACAATCACAGTTTTTAATTGATGACAAATATTCAGAGGATGCAAAAATTGAGGAGCTGCGAGTAGGGAAAGCACCCCGGCAGCAGAGGGATCAGACTCCCCTAAAAGTGGGCAGCTGGGACACAGCTGGGATGCCACTGTGGTGGTACCAAACCAAATATTCCTGGAAAATATTGACCATGAGGTCTGGCACTTTGAGAAAGAGTGTGAAATGCTAGAGAGGATTCAAAAGAAGAGAGGAGCAATAAAAATCCAAAAGCCTTTGTACCAAAAAGTGAGGGGAAGAGCCTCTTTAGCTTGTTGGGAGAGTGAGGGGAAGGAAGATCCCACTGGTCTGACCATGGAAATCTCTGGAGCTGAAGTAAATGGATGCACAGTGAGAGCAGTGCCTGGGAGCTGGAGACACTGCAGCGGGGAATCCATTCAAAAATAATTATTAGAAAAGTTCCCCTGATGCTGTGCTCACCCAGCACCAGGACCCACTACGTCCCTGAGAGGTGCTCTAGTTCAAGCAGATGTTAATGCAAGGAAACCCTGCCTGCATGACACACAATGGCAGGCTGGAAGAGCCCTGGTCCCTTCCAACAGCAGGATGGATGTGACCTCAGGATTGTTATCTGGGGTCTCACTAAAAGAAACCGGAGGAAGAAGACAGCGTTATTAGTAAGCAATTATATAAATCTGTCTGATAATGGAACCAGCTTTCTTTGTCTGATTAAGATCTGGAACTCTGGCTGTGATTTATCATTTTTATACTATTCTCTTCCCCCAGGCTCCAGGTCACAGTGGTGGCATTGCCAAAATTTATAGCTCAGGCTGCTCAGCGGAGATGTAGAGCCTTCCTGACATTTTCTTATTTGGAGCACCTGGCTCTCCTTGTTTTTGCTCTGCTGTTGGCAGTGGTGAGGATTGCTTGCCATTCTCCCATATGAACATTTTGTAAATAAGCTGAATAAGAAAAAAAAAAAGATAATTTTCAAGGTTTTTATTTTCCTATTCATCTGTGATACATTGTGAACAGGAACTGGCAGCTCTTGTGTGAAACAGTCTGCTCTGATTTCCAGATTCCTGACCGAGGATAAAACTCCTCCTGTCCAGCTTCTGTATCTACATCCTCTCCAGAAACACTTACAGCCAGGCAAGGAATTCATCCTTCCAGCCACAGCCCTAGAATTCCCTGTGAACAACTTAAACTACATTTAATTTTATCAGATTTATGGTGAAGGGGTTAAATCTCAACATGACTCATGGGCAGGGCAACCTGCCTGGGCATCCTTCACCCCCTGCGAGCAAGACAGTGCTGCTGACTCCACCATCCAAACTCACTCAGGAAGGAATGCAGCTGAATTTTGGGTTTATTTTGGATTAGGAGTGTTTTGTTGCTGTTACAAATGCAAGCTGGATTTTAATTATTTGCCTTCTTATTTGGGAATGGTGTTGGCTCTCTCCTTCCAGCTTATCTCTGCCACCACAAAGGCTGGAAACTTCTTTCTTCTATGTTTTCTTTTTTTTTTTTTTTTAAACAGAAGACATCATTGTCACTTACTCACAGCACTGAAGGAAATGGGGCTTTGAGAAAACCACCAAATATGGCCAGACTCAGGGTCAAGGCGCTGCTGCAGGAGCTACTCACTCCCCAAGGCACTGGGGTTTTTGGATTTGCCCTGGCATGGTGCATCACTGAGAATTACTCATCACCTTCCAGCAGGACAGTCCCTGATGTGACGGAATTCATAACATGAATCAAGAAAAGGAAAGAACAGAAGCCTTGTCTTCTCCCAGACAAGGAGTGGAGATGAAGAAACATCCAGGGCAGCTATCAAGAAAAGACACTGTAATCCCAAAATCACTCAAAAGCTATTTGCCTAATTCCAGGGTAAGAGGCAGGAAAGACACATCTGGCACTGTGATTGATGATTTTCTAAACCACCAATCCCTGCCTACACCAAAACAGTCCTTCCTCAGAGAAAAAAAAATATTTTCCCTCTCCCATCTTACCCAAGGGCAATTAATCCTGCTTCACTTGTGGGATGAAGCTCTGCATCTGCTGGGAGCAACCTTTGTATTAATGAAAAGGCAAGCTTTTTCCATGGTATAATTGGAGTTATTCAGTAAAATTATCTGCACCCATAGCTGTAAATGATTTTGGAATAGGTTTTGGTATAGTACATTTAGTCTGGTAATAAATTCATTTTATAATTCAGGTGTCAGCAGCTGACAGCCATCACTGGTTGGCTGTTGAAAAAAATATTCTTTTAGATATTTCTCATGTATTTATTTTATCACTTAAACGACTTTTTTCTTTGCACCAAGCACACAGGGAACGGCCATCCCCAGACATCAGGGAGGATTAGACTCAGTTCTAAGGCCTCAGCTTCACAAAGCACTTAAGCACCTGCTTAACTTTAAGCACATGCCTAACACTATCAATTTTTTTTTTTCCTTCGAGAAAAGTCCTGAAAGTACACAATTAACCATGAACAGGTGCTTAAGTCCTATTAAAGTCAACAGTGCTTTCAAATGTCAACGGAATTTAAAAACATGCTTAAGTGTGTCGGTGAATAGGAGTCCTAATGCGGGAAGAAAGAAGGGGTTTTGTCATCATCTTGGCAGAAGCCATAAGAACACACTTGCAATTCAGAGGATTTTCTTTGTCTGTGGCACTCTGCCTACTCTGTTACTAAAGAATTTGTAAAGAATGTTCCTGTGTTACTCAACTCCTCTCACATTTATTGACCANCCACTCCAACAATCTCAAACATTTATTTAGTATCACAATGTCCCAGGCTGGAAGGAGGGGACAGGGAAGAACTGGGATTAAAAGGAGGCAAGCAAGGTATGTTCAGGTGTTAGGTTTGTACCCAAAGACAAGTCTCAGGGAGATTTGGGAAGTGCTGGGCAGATGGTGTGTCTTCCCCTGAGCAACACACTTGTCCTTTTCCCTTGTTACAGCACAGGCTGAACTTGGAGAAATCAGTAAACTTTGATTACTGTTGTTTTTATTTGCATCCTCACCAGCACCCCTTTGTTCAGATTAACACACCTTCTTTATGGAGCTGTCAAACCATTCCCAAACATGCACACATGCTCTGACCACGGCTCCCAGGGTGCTGCACCAGCTGAGGCTGTGCTCCAGCACCCTGACCTGTTTTAAATCAGTCGCTCTGGCTGGCAGTCAAGCAGACTGTTACTTTTTTAACATGGTTTCACTTTGGCTCCAGCTCCACAATTTACCAGAGAAACCCTCACTGAAGCTGCGATACTCCGGGTTTGTCTCACAGTAGCCTGATACAAATGCCACGTGTTACAGGAGGCATTCCCAAAAGACATTTCCTTGGAGAAGACATTGATCTTCTCTCCAGTTACATGTATTGCCCCCTCAGAAGCTGCTGTGTGGTTAAGGGGAAGACCTACCTCCAGTTCTCTTCGGCACTTACATATGGAGATATGTAAAATACTTGAGAAAACCGTGCTTTTTATATTACTGCCAGTAACGTGCCATATAAAAAGATATTAAAACAAATTCTGACCAACTGGTGGTAGATACAGTAACAGATTATAATGTGCCCATTGTAAAGAATTCCCAGCGGAGACTGTGGAAATCTTACAATGATTGAGTCGCACTGGGCTGGAGATGCATTGAAAAACTTCCAAATGGTAAAATATTAGAAATACTATTTTGAAATATTTACCAGTTAAACACTAAAGTACTGTTACTGGCTGACCTTTTCACAGCAGTTGTTTCTGTTGTACTTTTGTAAAAGCAGCCAAAAGTTTAAGGGAAAAAAAAAGCAGGGGGGAAGAAAAGCGCTTATTTTCAGTCTAGCTACCACCCCTGACCTGTGCAATAACATCATAATGGAAGAATAATCATTGTAAACAATGCCCATGGGAGCTTGCTGGCTACAGCAAGGGATGAGAGCAGCCAACTTCACTGCTTTTCTTTACTACATCATTGCATTTTTGTCTGCATATGGATAAGAAGAAGGTTCCACTCAATGCCAGTTGATGGAAAGTGCTAATTGTTGACACATTAGCTAATTGTTATGATTGCTTCTTAACAGTTTGTGTCTAGGAGTCCAGATTTCATCCACCAAAGTGTGAAGATTCTTTATAGCAACAAGTGCTGTGAAAACATTCACACAATGAAGTCCTAATCTTGTGGATCTCTCAAGCAAGTGACAGCCTGGCAAATGCGCTGTCAAAGTGCAGACACTCAGGAAAAAAAAAAAAATAGGAAGAAAAACTAACTCCCCTCGTCCACCCCATATTTCAGACACATGTCATCTGTTGTTATCATTAATGATCTGTTTTTACAAATAGAGTACCACTATGGAAAACTGAGAGCAGGCCAATCAAAATAAACCCAGCAAAACCCATAATTGTCTACTGACAATCTGGGCTGCTCGGGATGTAAGATAATGTGGGTGTATTTAATGCAGAAACGCATTATGTGCCACGCTTTGAGACTGCCCTGTTAACTCCAGACCTTGACACAACACAGGAAGGCTGGGAGCAACCTTCTAATGGCAGATGTGTTCTCCTGAACCCTACCTAAGCTCAGGTGCTAAAAAAATATATAGTGGGAAATCCTGGCACCATAGAAGTCCATGACAAAACTCCTGTGATTTAAATGGAAACAAGTTTTTCACCAATTACACTGTATGGAGAAGAAAAATTATTTCAAAAACCGGAAAAACAAATGTCTAGTTCTAGTTCAAATGTCTAGTTCTAGTTCAAATGTCTAGTTCTGAGCAAATATGGCTTTCCTGGCTCAAGCAGAGTCTTCTCCCACTTCTACACCAGCAAAGGTGAGAGAACACATTCCTCCTGTTTTTACCAGGGTCTCACTCCATGGTTTTATTTGGGGATAAAGACCCTGCTGCACCAATGTCTGCAGGTAAATAGGGAAAAGGCAGCCTTTGTCTATGTCTGGAGGACTTGTGGTCTTTTGCACAGTTTCTGCTCTGCATTTTGCTGCTGGTTTCCTGCATGTTTCGCCCAGCACGCTCCCTGTGCTCACCCTCTGGCCTTATCCATCAGTCTTTCTTAACCAGAAGCTCCGACCAAACTTACTTAAATCACATGCAACAGGAGCAGAAAAATCCATTCCACCTCACACTTCATCAAAATTTTGTAGACACAAGAGGAATTCTTGATGCAAAAGTTTAGGGTTTTTTTGAACAGGCAAAGATATAAATCAAGTGGTGGGCCCAGGTGCACTCAAACTGCAGATGGAGCAGGAGTACAAACTGAAACCTGAGGATGACACCTCATCTAACTGGAAGACTCTTCAGATGGCACCTTAATATCATCATATCAGACTGTACAGAGCGAGTGGCCAAAAATTCACTCAGCAGGTGTCCAAAGAGCTTGAAGCCATGAGGCTCATCTGGGTTTTGTCTCATCTTTACAGCCTTTCTCTATAATTCCAGCATCAAATACTAAATAACCCTGGAAAAGAGAGCAAGAAACTCTCCTCTGTCTCCCTGAGCCTCTTGAACTTTTGGGTCTGGCAAGGAGAGAGCACACAGGGCCACTTGTCTGCTTCCTGCATCCCTGGGGCACGGCAGCAGGAAGCAAGCTGGGAGCAGATTACGCCTTGGCCCGGCTTTTCCCACTGGTTGGCGAGAGCCGCCGAGTGAGATTGGGGGCAGATGCATATTGCTGATAAAAGCCTTCAGCGAATTCCCATCCTCTCCTCGCAAGGAGGGAGGAGGAAGTTGCAGGGGCGATTGTAACTCCCGGCCGCCCCGGGAGATAGCGGCGGGCCCGGAGGAGAGACGGGAATGCTCGAGTTGGGATTGCTGCTGCTTATCAGGCTGCAAAATCCCATCCTAAATTTAAGTGCCATTCTCTTTTTGCATCAGATAGCCCAGCCATTCCACACCAAAATTGGGTGAGCCTGCTCAGTAAAAGCTATAAACACTGAATATTTCAATATTCTATAAAATCAAAATGACGCATTTATATTGATAATGGGAGAAGCAAGAAGTTTTTAAAGAATTAAACTGTGGAACAGAAGCAGAATTTTTTTAATTATGAAAATTAGCTTGCGCTGAATAATCTTATCAGTTCTAATAAGAAACATAGATGAGGCTTTCCAGTTACTCATTAAAAAAACCATAGTTTAGTGTAAGAATCTGTGAGTTCCTATTACTTTTCATAACCTTTGTATTGCCAGCAAGATGGAAGATTTTGGACTCCATTTAAAGATGGCTCTCATTTTTAAATACATAAGGGGGAAAAAAGGTAACAAAAAAAATACCAAAACTGAGAAGTGATGTTGGCTACAGAAAAAGACAACTGGGAAATGGCACATTCTAAATGGGAAGGAGTTTCTGTGTGTTGCTGTACAAAAAGACCCATGAGCCACAGCCAGCCACGGACACACCCTGCAGAGATGGAGAAACCACCCTGATGTTCACATGCTACAAACAAGATTTTCACTTCAATGCGAGGAAGCCATGTACCTTTTCACAATTACTTTTTTGCAAACAACAATTTAAAAAAAAAAGGTATCTGCTTAAAAAGAAGAGAAATGAACCCATCGTGGGTCTAAGAGTTTGTAGCTGCTCTTCCACCCTCAGCACACTGTACAGTGAAGCAGCTCCCCTGGAGGGGACTGCAGTGCCCCATCCCGGGTGTGCTGCCATCCCATGCCCAAGTGTGGCAGGGCAGTCCAAGGACAACCTGTCAATCTGCAGTTTGGATTTCCTGACTTTTGTTAGCTTAGCCATAGCTTTAACATGACTAAAATACAGACTTTTCCATGCTCATCTGCAGCATCCTGTGGATGCCAGCCACAGCTCTGGTTCCAATGCTAAGGAAAACATCACAGTGAGACCTCTCCTCCGTGGGACGATTGACTCATGCAGCAGCCATGGCACTCTCTGGGTTGGGAACAGCAAACAAGGTGAATGAGGTAAGGGAGGTCATTCCTCATGGCAATGGCCTCAGGAGAGTGGGAGAATCCAAAAATAAGACATTTGTTGACTGGACGCCCTTGAGCTGGCAAGCAAGCTGGAGTGGTAACAGAGCCAGCAATGGACATTGGGCTAGGCTTGCTGCTGCCAAGCAATCCCAGGAACCAGAGAGAGTTAGCAGGAGAGAGACTGTGTGATTTAATAGATTAATAAATAGGCCAGGAGCCAGTCACTCCCAAGTTTTAATTCTGGCTATGACATCAGTTGGAGTTGGAACTCGGGGTGTGAAATTTGCACTTTTAAGCAGGGATGGATGTGAGGATGCATTAACTGGAAAGTGAAGCAGCCACTGCCCTACACTTGCTTCCATTCCCTGCCATGAGCACCACCACCAGCCACAGCACACATGACACAACCCTCAAGCTCCTCACCCACAGCTGGACCTGAGGAGCAAGTCTGAATTTCAGTCTTATTCTGCAACCAACCAGTGCATCCATGTCCTGATGGGGGAAACTTGGCTCTGATAATTTTAAGTGGCTTAAGATCTATTGAGCTTAAGGGAGTTATTCCAGTCTTACAGCCTGGCAAACCTGGTTTGCTACCCTTGCTTCTTTTAAATCCTGTTTTTAAAAGGCTTACTACTGACATTTACAGGGAAGCCCTTCCTACAGCCCTGGCCCATGGGACTGGGTGAACCTCTTTAGTTGTACAGATCTGGATGCTGCTGTAAGGTGCCAGCTGACAGCATTGTTACTCTATAAAAGTCTATATTGGCAACTTGCTGGAGGTTGATGATGTCTGCAAGCTGTACTTCTGACAGAACAAAATTTTCTGGACTCTGATGTCTCTGAAATAAAGGACTGTAGAGGCTTTTGTTTTCAATTTCCTGAGGAAAAAAAAGGGTTCTAAAAATATTTAAGAGAGGAAAATCTTAGTTTAAAAGTCATTAAAAATTAAAATCTGTTGATTCGTATCATGATAATCTCAGTTTTCACAGTTTGATAGGTACAGAAGTTCTGGCAGAGGTGTGATTTGAAGGTGACAGTGTCCATTTAATTCAAGTTCAGTACCTCCTCTCCTGCTGCACCTGCCTGGCTTCTGTGTGTTCAGCAATCACAGTAAGAGCCAATTGATTTTAGTTTATAATGATCCTGCAACCTTGGAGGTGCACTGAAAGGGAAAAAACTCCAGCACCCTCTGCTGTCTGCACACATCCTACGCCAGGATCCACCACCACCGAGTCTGGACGTTTACAACATCCACACCAGCTTCACACAGGCTGCAGAAACCTCTCCCTGGGAGAGACTCTTAGAGGACTGAGTTTAGATGCCCAGTTTGAGGTGAAATGCCATCCTGTCAAGCACAAAGGAAATCTGAACCATCTGCTCAGAGGTGGGCACGCTCATAGACACCTACAGCAGACAAATCCCACCTCGACAGTCTGTGGACTGGAAGGAATGGAAAACTTTGGCACAGGGACACAGCACAGCAGATGGTCTTGTCAGATGTTTTGCCCGTGTTAACATGCAGGTTAGATTTGGTAGAACAAAGTGAGAAAATTCTGTTTGGGTTGCAGGGAACAAGCTCTGCTCCCTGGCAGCCAGAGAAAGATATGAAACTCCAAGGAATAACATGACCAGGAGGAGCCAGAAGGACAGGAAATGCCACACTGGAGAAGTGTCTATTTGCTATTAAATTTGGGCTCCAAAAAGCTTTCTCCCACCTAGCTCACTCAAAATAGCCTAATTTCAGCAGCTATATTTTTATTGTAATAAACCACCTATCTCCTGCCACCAGCACCTGGGAAGGAACAAGACCTGCCAAAAAATACATTCTAGAGAAGTAACAGTACCTTTAATATCTCTAAAAGTTACAAGTACCTGGCTGACTCTGAAAGTCCATGCACAAGAGATTCTCATAGAAAACTTGGATGAATTAATGCCTTCACTCAGAAGGCAGAAGGAGCAGATTCCTTTCCAAAATCCATGTTTGTATCAGTGAGAAGAATCAGGCACTTTCACCAGCATCAGTTTTGGTTGTTGAAGAGATACAACACATACCTCTTCCTGTGGTTTTGTCACTTGGAGACAGGAGTGAGTGCACTTCTCCATCATCTCTGATTTTTTTTTTTTCTTTAAAATTACACAGCTTCCCAAGAGAAACACACAAATGCTCTTAAATGTCATCTGTCAGAAAATCAGACCATCCATTGGCACTACAAAAGCACAGGTGAAATCAAAGCTAAAGAAAACTTGCTCTTTTAAATGAACTGAACTAACATCTTTGTTTAGTCCGTGCATGCCAGCAGCAATTCAGCTCCAGAAGGCAGTAATTTCAGGCAGCTCGAGCTGCCATGATTCACCACTGTGAACGATTTTGCCTTTCATGGCAAACCGGGAAGTGGTGTGAATGGCTTCTTTTCCTGCTTCGATAAGCTCCAGCTCATCCTTTTGCATATTTGTCTTTGTTTCTTATTTGCCTCTGGCATAAAAATAATCTGAAGAATCAAAGGAAAAGACCTGAACAGGAATGATGATCTCAAAACTTATTTAGCCGTCCGCATCTGTGTGGGAGCAGCCGCTCTCACTTCCTGCCAGTCACCTGTCTGCTTTATTTTTCCACATCCAAGGACGTTCCTGCAAGACAGAGCTTTATCTTTCTGACTATTACTCACAAATAGCAGAACTGAAATGCCAAGTAAAATTGGAAAGCTCTGTTTTGGACCAACTCCCACCTCGCTTTTTGGTTCAAAACAGAAGTGTGAAGTAAAAGAGACATCACTTTTTCCAGCAAAGTGAACATTGGTGCATCTCAACACTCAGTCAGCACATCTGGGGTTTGACCCATCTCATTTTTTATGTGACCCCAGCAGGCTGCCAGTGAGGCTGTCTGTGAGCACCCAGAACCTGGAGAAGAGCTTCATCTTCAGCTGACATTGAACACTACTCCACATGGGCAACATTTCTGCAAAGCTCCCGGGCCATTCCTCAAAAGTTTTATTTTCCACAGCCCACACGTCCACAAAGCTCACATGTGGTGACAACCATACATCACCATGAACGTGCTCCAAGTACTCTCTGTCTTCTACACACATCAAGAGGTTTTCAGGTCTACCTGAAAGAAACAATGATTTTCCTGCACGTACTCACACAGCTCCTGAGCTGCTTTCTGGTACGGTTTCCCTTTTTTACCAGCTGCAGAAGGATTTCCTGGAGTAAGCCACTAACCAAGGCTGTGTGAGACTGCTCAGCTGGCTTTTTCCAGGAGGTCCATTGGGATGGAGGCATGGCTTTATTGCTACAGTTTATTACCAAAGTCAACAGCAAGGGTCAGCGAGCCCAAGGCTTGCACTGCTTGGGAAAGGGCCTGCAACACACCCTCAAAGTGTGCTGCTGCCCAGTCCTGGGAGATGCAGGGTGTCCTTTTTACACCTCTCGCTCTTCTGAACTCTTCTGCAGACCAGCTGTTCACTTAGGAAATGTTAATCCCTTCTTTTGCACCCATTTTGTTAGCATTTCCCACCCATACCTGGCCAAAAGAGAGGTGTTTTCAAGATGCCCCTGGGCACCCCACTGCCAAGGTCAGCAAGGTGAGGATGAAGAACATATTTGGGACCTCACAGTCTCCCCAAATGGCTGCTGCAGGCAAATTTCATACCCTCATTGTGCTGTGTCCCAGGACCCAACGTCCTCCTGCTTAACCCGAGCCCGGCTGCTGCAGCTTTCAAAGAGGAAAATTACTACAGCTCAGCCTTTTCCAACTGGAAATGATTATGCTTTTGTTGCTACTGAGGGTGCTCCTTGGCAGGCAGCCCAGGCACCACAGGTAATGGCCGCAACAGGAGGTGCCGCGGAGACGCTGGCATTTCGTGGCAGGGCAGAAAAGGGGGAGGACACACTATCTGAGAGCCCCACACAAACAGCTCAGGGTAAACCCATTTGTCAGAGTGGCAAGTGACCTTTTCCGTTCACCTGTGATTAAGGAACCAGATTTCTTCATTAAGGCAAATAAACCAAATTAAGACAGCTGGGTGCAGGGGATTCAAGCAGCTTTCGCCACCCCAATCCTTGAACCCATCTTATTAGAGCAGCCTGGGAAGTGGAAGGAGTAACTCAGGGCAGGTCAGGGCAAAGCAGGGCTAAATCTGTGTCTCTCGACCCGTTGTTAATCATCTATTCTCTGTCTATAAATGAATTTGGAATGTGGAGCAAATCATACTAAAAGATTTCTCCTCCTTGCTGAATACTTCAGGAGCTTTAAGGAATTCAGCTCAGGAGCAATGCTTCATTCAGGGCTGTTGATTAGTTCCACCGTGGAGTGCACTAGACAAGACAATAAGTAGACGACAGACACAGTGATTCATAGATTACTCTGCTGAGAGTTGCAGGTGTTTTGGGATCGAATGAAAGGAAAGGAGGTTGGGTCAGTTCTCAAACCCCCTTCCTGTTAAAGGATTAGCATGGGTAACCCAAAGTTATTAAAATCACTCCCATAAATGTAGAAGTTGGAGTTTTTGCTCAAAGTTTCCTTCCTCCCCCTGCTCTTCCTAGCAGAAACAGTAAATGGAGTTTAGAGTTAATAGCAGTGCCAAACTGAAAGCAAAAAAAAAGAGGAGCCAGATCCTCACCTGTTATAAACAGGAAGAGTTTACAGAAAACTTTGTGCAGGAGTCCAAATAATGGATTTAGCCAAAGCCCTGAAACTTTTCTCGCTTCCCAACAATATCATGGAATGTGTGCAATTACTTAAGATACAGGTACAGGACGACACAACCCTTTTCCTTTATCTATATAAAGTATAAATACCACGAGGTAAAAGGATTGCAGAGGAGCTGGAGAAAAGGAGAGAAAATTATGCACCTTGCTGAAGCCAACAGAGGAGAACTCCTGCCTTAGCCTGGCGAGAGCAGGAGCACAGGGGAGGTACCAGCCTCAGCAGGGGGACAGGAACAGTGCCAAAGCCACGTCCCCACACACCAGCAGGGAGACAAGGCAAAGGGTTTTGCTCTCCAGGAGTGCAAAAGGGAGGGAGCCAGGAGGGAAGAACTAATTTAACCATGTGCCCTGCTCAGCTAAAGCAAAGAGCTGGTGCTGCTGCAAGCACTCAGCCACCCACATCCAGGCAAACCAATTGCCACCTTCTCCTAAGATGAACTAAAATCCTCTGTTTCTCCATTCTTCCACACGATCAGCATTGCCACCACCCCCCCATACCACTCTGCCAAGCCTTGCAGAACCCTGCACTGACGTTCACAGGCCCTCGAGGAACCAGTCACCAACATACTTTTGAATCTGAGGCTTCAAATGGGAATGCAAATCCCACATTTCATGCATCACGGGGTGTTTTACGCTTTGGCAAGGAATGAAAGTCACCTAAGACGCAATTGCCATAACAGGGTGATGAGCACAATGGAAAGACATTTACAGGGCTAAACATATTTTTGGTGTGTCAGGTTTGACAGGGTTTTGGGACAGCAAGACACAGAGTTCACATGCCAAGAACATGTTTTCAACCAGAAGCTCAGTACTGTGCTGTGCTACAAACATGCCTAAAATAGCAATTAGGAAGTGTTATGAATTAAAAAGTTATTTGTATTTGGTGTATATTAAGAGCAGGGCGCTGTGTTCCTCTGGGATTTTGACTTGAGGAGATTCCAAGTATGTAAAACAAAACAAAACAAAACAAAACAAAAAAATCCATTATTTTTTTGTCAAAAAAAGATACACTAAATGGAGAAGATGATAAGCAATATCATGTGATTCAAAGATCCTAAGTGTGTTTTTCACTTTAAGAAACCCATACAAAGCAAACTCCTTTTTATCTTTGATATTTGAGGGGATTATTCATTTTTAAAATCCACCTTCAAGTCCTAAGACATGCTGTATGGCAGCATTCTGTTGACTGCTATAGTTTTTAAACTTATCTTTTACTTGCAAGTAAAGCTGTTTTTCTCCCTCTGTTCTTCTTCCTTTCTGATCTGCAACCATAAAAGCAGATTGGGGCTGATAAGAGCAGGTCCCAGTGAACATCCCTGCAAGGGATAGCAGTGACTCCCCACTACTGTCCATGCTCCCCTTTCCACTCCCAGTTAGCCCAGGGCTGAGCTCTGGTGAAGAATTCTCCATCTGCATTTCTTGCAGCCTGGTTGGGAAAATCTGCCAGGTGATGGAGGGAGAGCAAACCCCAGGAGATTCTGGAAGGAGACCAAAAGCTGAAGGAGATGCTCCATCTCCAGCCAAGGCCAAGCTTGCCTCAGAGCCCACAGCTGCTCCCCAGCCAGGGCCACTGGGCAGCTCTTCCATGCTGGATGGGAAGAACAACATCCATTTGGCAACTGGCTTCAGCTCTTTCAGTCAGACTGGAGGGAAAATTCATGCCTGCAAACAGCAGCTGGGAAGAGCCAGGTGGGAAGGTCTGAGCTGCACCATCCACACCAAGGACATGTTCCAGGCTGGGAAAGGGCAGCGCTCCTGGAGCGGGCAGAGGCAGAGTGAGAACTCTTCCACATGTGTTTTACCCCAAAGTCCAGCATAACAGCATTTCAGTGGAGGGTTAAATAAAGCTGGAAAATAATCCACAAAGCACACTTTGATGTCTTTTGGGACAGAAGGCTCTGCACTGTGCACAGCAGGGTGAGCTACTATCGCTGAAAAGAAAAGCTTCAAAATACTGAAATGTGCATGATCACTCAGTACCAAAGTTACTCCATGATGACCCAGGATATAAATTATTTGCTAAACAGAGGATCTGTACACAACCCAAACATGCCAGGCAGGAGGCTGACACCTGATCCTGGGTAGGCATGGTGTGGAAAACCAACTCCCAGCAGCACCCCTTCAGACCCCAGCGTCCTCACCTGCCAAAGCCTAAAACACACTTGTTTGTAGTTTGTCATGTCACATTAAATTGAAATCTTTCATTGCCTGGCTGGGAAAGATAATAGAAAGCAACATTTCAAGGTGATCTACCCTTCCAAACATAATCTTTAGCAAATTAATAATTAACCAACTATTTATTGGTCAGCTGATGCTGCTCCAGATACGAAGTTTCAGGCAATGCACCAGTGAGATCTCACATGGCCTTACTTCTCTTAATTAAGCACAACTGAAAGGATTTTTCGGCTAACCCAATTAATTTGGAGAACCTTGGGGTAGGAGCAGCAGGAGTGCAATGATGCAGCTCTGCATCCCACCTCACCCCTGCGGGCTTTTCCTCCTGCTTTCCACCATCCCCAGCTGACCTTGTCAGGGAGCCACTGGTCACACCTTCAGAAAAAAGCTTCATAGGCTCTGCTCTGACTCAGGAACCATGTCCCTCTGGATTTGGCCCATGCTTGGGCACCTCCACATGGGATCGGGCATCCCTTCTCCCCAGCCTGCCAACTGCTAAATTTCCAGGGTGCCTGCAGCCCCCTTGTGGAATGAGACCGAAAAGAGGCATTGTTTTAATTGAAGAGCAGAGTTATTTTTAGCTGCTGTGGGGCTGAGCCCGCAGGTGCCACAAGCTCCTGGGGCAGGAGCAACTCCTGGCACATCTCAGGAAGCACTGGAGCCTGATGGAAGACTCAACTCCATATCATATTTAAACACCAGCAAAATGTTTGTATGGTTTCTCTACAATCCCTCAGCATGGGCTTCTGGTTGGGTTTTTCATTTTGGTTCAGCCCAAAATTGGGGATTTTGCTTCAAGCCTGGTTTCCAGCCCTCCAGTCCAATTCTCTGCTCACTGCAGGACCAGAAGCACTTCCAAGCTTGTGCTGCTGCTGCTGCAGGCTGTCCAGGCACCTTTCTCACTTCCACTGTCTCCCTGATAAAACAAATTGCAAGAGAGACCAAGCCCCTTTTAATTTCACTTTCACTGAAAACATCTCGATGCTTCTCGAGGTGTGGCACCCTCCAAATCCCGAGTGGGATGCAGGAGGCAGCCAATGGTCCAGGAGCAGAGCCAGGGGCTCAGAGGCACCCAGAGAGAGAGGCACAATTAACATGCAGTGCTTCTGCAGCAGAGCATACCAGGGAGAAAGTAGGTGACAAAAAAAAACAACAAAAAAACCCACACACTACGGTGTTTCTAATAAACTAAGAAACTTTTTTGACTTTCATGATGTACACATGGCCGTTAATTTCCATGTCATGTTATGATTTTTGGCTGAGCCAACAGTATGTATGTGTGGATGGGAGCAAGCAAAACAAATGCATTTTGTATTCAAATTTATACAACTCCATACATTTTTATGCTGTTTATTTGAAAATTAATTTTGGCTTAGGCCTTAGAGACAGCAAATGTTGTCAAGATTTGAGGGCTACCTGAAAAGCCTTGGGGACAGCATTACCCTTATGCATAAGAAACAGCAAAATAAAATAAAAATAAATGAATTTCCAAATACGTCATGGCTAATCCCCTGAGCTGACCTACAAATGAATTATAGAGGGTTTGCTACAGGACTGAGTAGATCTTGTGATTTCACTGAGAGATTTATCTTATTTTCCAACTTATTTTCATATCTTATTTCCTTTTCTTTTAGAATTAGACTGTAAATAAAAGAGCTAAGACCGAATGAAGCTCCCTTTCACCGCACTCATATTGGATTGATAAATTAAAACGGTGAGATGAGTTTTGTATGACCCATCCTCGAGGATTTGGGAAATTTAGCCGATGCAAAACAAGGCATTAATTTGGAGAGGCCTAGCTACTTACAATGCTTAGTATTCTGACAATGATGAATGGCATCATTCCAAGCAAATGGTAATTTCACTTTTTGTGACAGTACTTTAGAGCAAAACCGACTTTCTTCACACAAAGAATTTGCAATCCTATTGAACAGAGGCTGTACCTGAATATCAGAAATCCTTCATTGTTTAAGTATCATCTGATATTCTTGATTGGCTCCAGACTGAAGGTTGCAGTTGAATTAGGGAGAACGGAGGTTAAGTCCTAACCTTGAAAGATTTAGCAGCCATTGAAACACTGCCTTTGGGCACTTATTGGCCTGTATTTATCAAAAAACTTTTCAATTCAATGAGGGGAGGGAGAAAACACAAAACTTGTCACATTCATCAAGTGAAGCCACTGGAAAGACATCTACAGAAGAACACCCAAAAAGCATAATCTTTCAGAAGAGCTGATAGAAATGGTAATTGGATGGGATGAAGAATAATACTTCTAAAGCAGGGGTATAGAGAATATAGCTAAAAAATCAAGGTCAGGAGAAGAGAATGTATCCTTTTCAACTTAATAAAACTTACATTTGCCTTTTGTATTGTGGAAAATATTCCAGGTACCATTTCTAATTTATTTCTGCACAAATAGTTCTGAGTGAAAACAGGATTACAGACAAAACTGGCAGCATGTTTTCTTTTAGCTTATGTGCAGCAAACATAAAAGCATTGTTAGTAGATACAATTAGAAAAAAAAAAAAAAAAAGAGGCACAACACAAAACAAACTCCAGGACTTCCCTATTATTTAGAAATGTGGCGCAGCCTTCAGAAACACAGAGAGCATCTTTAAAAAAAGCATCTCCCTAAGGCACTCGAAAGCCACCTTCTATGATTGGCAAAGAGCACTGACATTGTCTCCTGAACAGGGAACAGAAATGATGAATCATAAAAACTTGATTGCGCTTCTTCCTGCCTCCTCACTAACAAGCTAATCAGAGACCACAACGAGTGTCATGTGTAAACGGATGAGTTGTCCAGGGATGCTACATTGTCCCATTTTTTATCTTGCACAAACACCTCTGGCCTGAACTTTGAAGGCTTTTGGCACATTTCTCAGGTTTTGTATCAGGGGTCCCATCCAGCTGGTGAAGGAGGGGAAATACTGAAGTGCTGTGTTGCTCTGCTCGCCAGGGTTGCACGGATGCAGGTGTCTCCTTATTGACGAAGACATCAGCTAAGGCAAAAAAAAAATCTGCAAAAGGTCAGATAAAACCTCCAGCCAGCTCCCTAAACAGTTAACAAACAACGCCTACTATCAAAACATCCCCATAAATAATCCTTGTAACGAAAGTAGAGATGAAAGCATTTGTTAATTTTCCATAGTCCAGGGAATTTGGCTATTAATTCCTATTAATCCAAGAAATATAGCATTATATTTGTCAAGAGCATCTCCAGATGTAGGGCTGGAGGAACAACCTGTGATTTGTGGTGTCAACTTTTTCTCCACCAGACCAGGTACCATATTTTAGTGTTACAGCACATTTAGCAACAGTGTTGACTGCTCTACTCAGGGCAATATCAGCAAGGTTTTCCCACTCCAAAGCATCTGAAAAACAACATTTTCCAAGCAGAACTGCGGGTCAGGCCCATTTCAGAAACATTCACCTCAGCACATGGTGGGAATAGGTCAGACATGATGAAAAAGGCAACCAAGGACAAAAATACAGAGCAGCAGTCTGACAATCTGTAATTTGGGGTGGAACCTGCCATCTGGCCTTCAACACCTTGACATCAAGAAAGCAGTTACAGGGGTGCCCTGGTGTGCCTAGGCATTTGTGGACATATGGTATGTTTTACCATTAACTGCAAATTTCCTTACTTTTATTGTTTTCTCTCACAAGCATAATGTTTGCTTTAACACAGATTTGTTGCACAAGGATATTTATTGTACATTTCAGGTTTTTCCCAGCCACTCCCCACTTCTCCTTGACTTTTTTGGTCTCCACACTGGTCCAGGCCATGCCATGACAAAGAAGGACCCATCCTGGGGACACCAACTGCCCTGTGGGATTTGAACACTCATTGCAGCATTAAAAATGCTCCATCCCATGACAGGGGTCTGCACTCCAAGCTTTGAGTTTTCCTCCACACTGCTCAAAAACGCTTTTAAATCACCATCCAACTGCTTTACTCTTCTGCTTAGCACAGGGGCCTGCCAAATCCCCACAAGCTGACCACCACCCTGCCAATGGCCAATCTCCTCAAGTACTTTCTTAAAGTTTTTATTTTCCTGTCCAAGCGAGACTGGGCATTCAAGCACGTATAGCTCTGGCACAAGCAAAGCCTGCATTGCCCTCCCTCTGGGCACCATGCTGGGTCTCCTCTCTGGTCCCATCCAATAACCCCAGGAAGAAAACCAGCAACGCACAGGAAAAATCAGATATAATCCTGGGTAACTCAGTGTCACATAATTCCTACAGCTACATCCTCCTCAGTGCCTGAAAAGGCCAAGGAAGGATTTTTCAGGACATGTCCTGTAACTGCAGAGGCACAAACTGGATGTCCACAGTCCACAGGGTGATGGTGAGACTGGAAAAGTCATGCTATTGGTGATGAAAGAAAGAGGTATTCACAAGGTCAGTGCTTTTAGGTAAAATCTGAATTCAAACGTGTGAAAATTACACAAATGTTGACCATAAAAAGAAGAACTAACCTCTCACATCTACAATAAATTCCTGTATCACCTGTAGTTATTCAGAGACAAATCTTACATCCCATCTCAGCAACCCTCAGAGCTGCTCTTTGATATCAGAGTAAGTTTTGACCGAGCAAAAGTCGAGTAAACACCTCAGGATTTGGCCCTCTGATGTTGAGCACCTAATTTTAATCTAGAGAGTACATTTCCCAAAATACATTAAAAGTGTAAGTCTTTAGTACAGCAGGCTCCAGGAAAGCAAACAGGACATTATTTGTGGCGATGGTGGTGTGGGTGATTTTCCAAAAACAGGCTGGTTTGTGGGAAATCCCTGAATTAATCGCTGCCCCACATAAAAGGAGTGGATTCTACAATGATTTCAGCACGCTTCTACGAATTTATTTTTCCGCCTGATGCCACCTGTTTCACTGCCAGCTCCTCCAGCCACATACCAAGGCATCACTGGGGGGGGTCAAAGCAGCAAAATTCCTGGGGACCATCTGCTTATTCATAACCCCCAAACCCATATTTCCATCTCGGCATCATATCCACCCTTACTGGGGGGCATTGTGCGCTAATGACCATTATTTAATTAACAGATGAAGAAGCCCTGAAAGCCGCGCCGGCAGATTTTGAACTTGATCTTCTCTCATTTGCTGTCAGGCAAGACCAGATAAATGACAAGTATTTCGAGAGTCTGCAAAGGCCCTTTAGAACAGCTGCACAGGCTTCACCCCTTCTTTGCAGCAGGTTTCTCACTTAAGAAAAAAACACGCTTCATTACATCGCCTCTTACTTGAGCTGCAAGGGTCTATTCAAGGAAGATAAGCCTCTTAGAAATGAAGTAGCGTTGAATTTAGGTTTTGAGTGACAGGAGGAAGGTTTATCCATTCAGCAGACAATACTGCTTTCTCTGCATTAATCTAGGAGGCGGACAATGATCTGTTTTTTAGGCAGCATCTCATCTCTTTTCCCACAGCAGAAGGTGATTAGAGTTCGGAAGCAGGGACTGTGAAAGAAAGGCGAGCGCTATCTCCCCAGCCCTCCTGTTTCCTGAGCGGGCAGGAGGGAAGTTCTCGGCCAAGTGCATCAATCACAGGGCTGGCACTCAGGATGTGCCCCTGCTCAGGGGCTGACCGGGGGCTGGCAGGTGAGGGCACGGACACCCCGGCAAAGCCCAGCCCTGATCTCTGCAGACAAACACACTTGTTCAGCACAAGGAGGTTCATAACCCTCCATGTGTCTTGCTTGGGAAAGGGGGGAAAACTCCATGGTGTGAGCCCAGGGTAGGTAATATGTATCAGAAATCTCTTTTTATTAAGTAGGTCTAGCCAAAGGGCTGCTTATCAGTGATGAACATTGCTCAGCCCACCCCTGACAGCCACTCTGCTCACCAGCAGCTCCACCCAGGAGAGTTCCCAACACTCACAGAGACGGTCAAACTCATCTTGCTTTGCAGAGAGGGGAACCAAGCAACTGAGAATCAGATTTGCCTGAGACTGCAGCAGTAGACCGATGGAACCCAGAAATTTTGGCCTTCCTCCTCCTCCACATGATCTCCTAGTGAATTACACAAAAACGGGAGCCAGCTCAGGGAGTCTGCTCAGCCCATGCACACTCCAATAATGGTGGTCAAAGACAATTATAACCTATTCGTGTATCACATCATCTCCATTTTCCATGTTCAAGAAACAACCTGCAGTTTCAGCCACCCCTCCACTGGAGGAAATGAGCTACCAGGAGGCCACATGAGAGCAGGGCAGCCACAACCTGCCCAACACTGGCATTTTCCCTGCTTTTCCAAGATCTTTGTCCCCAGCTGTCAGGCTGGAGGGGGTTTAAGCACTTCAGCATTTCAAGCACACATGCATAGGCTTGAACAGGCAAAGAAGCAGAAGAGGCAAAAATAGTCAGGTGTGAATGAGTACACTGCACAAATGCTGGTGCATGGGACAAGACACTGAGATCTCTAAAGAGTTATTAAGCTACAAATACATGCATCTTCCCACATATAAAATGACCTGCAACTTCAAATATTTTCTTCAAGTAATCACTATAGAACTTAAATCTTCACAGAAAAACGTTGCAAATAATGACTAACCCACAGAAATCAGGTTTCTTTTCCCTTTTTGACAGGGAACCCAGCAAAAGTTATACCCATAACCAAAGGGGTTGCAATCTACTGGGGAAGACTAAAAAAGCCAAGACCAAGGCATTTTGGAGACCCCCATCCCTGGCTGCCCAAGGACATGTTCAGAGCACAACAAGCAAATCCAATTCTACATCAGCTGAGCAGTTAAAAAACAAAAAACTTCCTAAAACTATTTCTGCCATCTTATGTAAAGCCCCATGGACACTATTTTTAAATAAGCAAAGCCTCTGTAAGATAAACATTTTCTACATCAGAAGGACTTTTTTGTGTCCCAGAATGAAACAGCTAAAGGGAATCCTCTTTAATTCTCAGGACACTCTAAATAATTTTTAAGGGGCAAGACAACAACCCTTGCTGCTGTTAGCAACAGCCCCCAGACCCGACTGCAGCATGCTGCAGAAACATGGCCAACCTTCCACAAATAAGGAGAGTATTGACACATTTTCTCTTCACCCCTTTGTGCTAAGCCTGTGTAACTGTGCTTCAGTGAATGGCTTTTTGTTATTCTTATCTCCGCGCCTCGAAATTCCTCAAAACACATCTGTCACGGCACAGCTTGAGAGCCAGCCCCGAACAACTCCGGTGTCACAGCTCTCCTGTCTCCCCTCCAACCTCCCAGGTGGGAAGAAGTTTGCACAGACATTTCTTTTGCTCATCGGAGCGTGGCTGGCGTGCCGAGTCAGCACCACGCAGACCCACGTCCTCCCCTTTTCTCCTTCTTTCCCCCCATCCCTTCTTTCCTTTTTTTCTTTTTTTTTTCCCCTTTAAGAAGACTTAATTGCTTCATTTCAAGATGTTATGTTTAACCTCAGGAAATGGTACTATAGACATGGCAAACAACTTTCTGGTTGTTTCCAATCAGTACCATATTATAAAGTACAGCCAGTTAAGAATCCTATTCATTTTCTTGCCCTGTCATCTTGATCTTATTTGAATGTCTGGGGAGCAGGAGGTGCTCGCCCGGCCCCACGTTTCAGAAGTGGGGGCAGGAACGTCTGTGCAATGTGTTAGAGACACTGAAAGTTTTCATTTTTGACTCCTTAATGAGAGCGACCTTTGCCACAGGCTGATGAGTTCCATACCTGTCCTGGTGTGTTTTCTGAAAACATTTGACACTGCTCACAGGTTTGACGGGGATATGACTAATGAAGTCTTGGTATAAAAATAATGGGCTGCAATTGCAAGTCATTTGTGTGAAACCAAACTCCTTAAAAACTTGTCTCTGCTCACTTTCTGTTTTCTAAATGAGTCAATAATACGAATCAGATGGCTTGAAGGAATAGACCCCCAAATATTTCCTCTCTCCCTTCTATAAATTAGCTGCCATTTTGTGCAATTTTTGTTGCCTCCAGGCACGGTTTAAATTGGACTGTAGTTACTAGATTGCTGGAGCTATTGCAAAATGTGTAGGCTAATACATAATACCTTGTTTTTGTTAAATGTATAGTAACAGCTCTTCTTGTGAGGTCAAGAGGCCCAGGCTGCTACTACTTAGAATGCATAACAATTTTATGTAAAGTAATGGGGAGGCAAGCAGGAGCATGAGTTTCTGCTGCAACTTTTAAATAATAAAAAAAACTTATGCATTGTTTTCACCATTGTTTTTATCAGCTACAAAGGAGAGTGATGCCTGTTGCAAGGCTGTGCCTTGCCTTTAGTCCCTGCTGTGGGACTTTCTTGTGGGCCAGGGGAATGCAGCACCAGGAACCTCCCAGATTCATCACAGAAGGGCATTTTGGAGACACATTTCCACGGGTCATCCTCCACCATCAAAGTTTGAAGTCTCTTCTCAATTGAATAGGTATATCATGAATCTGACCACCTGGGTAGTCAACTTAGAATATATAGCACACTGCAATGACTACAGAAACACCCTGGAAGCTCATGAGCCGTTCTATATTCATAGCATAACTGGATGTACCACTGGCTCTTCCCATTTTAGCATCAGTACTGAAAATTTGAGGTTTTCTTTAAGCCTCAGCTCTTGGAGTCATGCAAATATATGAGGATTTTAACTGTATTAGAAGCAGCAGCTTACATCATGAAAGAAGATGGCCTGAAATTCTCACCCAAGCTACCTTAGGAAACTCAAAACCTTGAGAAAAAAAACTAAAGAAATCCATGTGCTCTAACTTCCATGCTTCCAAGGCAGCTAATTCATGAATTTTGATTGTCAAGAACTGGAAAACCTGTTACAATTACCATGAAAACTCCTGTCTGATTTTAATTCGCCCTGACCAGTATTTGTTAACAACAGGTCCATACAAATCCCAACATTCTCTAACACATATATATAAATTATTTCGATTCTTCCCTTCAACAAAACTCTGCAATCTGTGGGCTACAACAAAGGGAAAAAGAGAGGTATGATGAGACTGTATTCACATGCTCTGGTGGAAAAGGGTTCATATTGTTTGGTTTTAAAATCCATGTGTCCTAGAAGAGGCCACCACTGCAGGGACCTCCAGCCACCGCTGGGAATTTTGTTTGATGTCAAAACACGCAATCAAGTTATTTTATAAAAGATACTATTTTAGCCACATTTGGATAGGCAATTGAAAGGCAAAGGCCAGCATTTTTTCCCTTCAGTCCAAGGATGTCTACGTACCCCACACAAGCACAAACACACGTTGTACTCCCTTACGTGTGGAAGGAATAATCCACGCAGGTCACAGACATTTCCCACTCCATCCCATGAGTGGGCTCGTTAGACCAAAGCTCATTTATACTCAAAACATGCAAAATCAGGAACATGCATAAGCTTTGCAGGACCAGGGCTTAAGTACACACTCATCCTCAAGCTCCAGGTTTGGACATGCTGTTCTTCAGCCCCAGAACAAACGCAAAGCTCCGTACAACTAAATATAGCTGGCATACAAGAGATTTTGTTTTGTTTTCTTTAGCAGCTCCCCTGTGACCCAACAGAAGTTACGAAACCAAATGAATGTAATAGAGCGTTCATTCCCTGCTTATTGATGTTGCCTCACCCTTGGGCATATTTGCAAAATTTCCTTCTACATAATAAAAAATGGCATGTCGCTCGCTGCAGCCAGTCGGGCCGCGGGCCGGCACCAGCCAGACACAGAGGCCACTTGCTGCCAAATGCCTGCTGCTCCTTCAGGACAGAGGCATTCCTGGACTCAGGTAAAGAGGATATTCAGCAAGGATAGTACAATGGTTTGTTGGTGGTGTTGCCCAGAGATAGAGCAGTCTCTTGGTGGGGAGTTTGCTCACAACACAGATCCACTCTGTTCAGTGGACACACAGCTTCCCTTGGAAGAGCCACACATCCCGTTTCATCATCTTTTTGCCTGCGTAAACAAACACATCTACTGTCACTGACATTTCCTTGCCTCCAGCCCCAAGCAGCTGCCATCAATGGCTCACACATTAGACACCATTTGGCAGAAATAGCAAGGGAACAGAAATCACAGAGTACACATTTTTCTGTCTTCATTCATGGACTCACTGATAAATCCCCTTTGGCCAAACTGAGTTGCTTTGTTCCTACCCTCCCACAACCTGTGTGGATGCAACCCAGCCTTGGAACAAGAGCATTGTAACACACAACTACTAAGGATCCCACCTGACCCGCCAGCAGGAAGGGCCCCTGGCTGATGCTGAGGGTTTCTCTGGGTGCCAGCTTCACAAAAAATAAACTACAACCACAAACTCTGGCATTTTAGTATCTACATCTATCAAACTCTATCATCAGAAAGCACCTCACCTAACTTTAGGGAAGGCACTCCTAAGCAAGTGAGCACCCAGACTCTCACTGCAGTCTGTGGAGGAAGACCAGAGGCCATACCCCAGGGGGATGGACTCGCTATGGTCGTCTCACTCTCACCCACTGAGTGCCACATCAAGGTGGAGACAAACATCCGGACAGTTCAGGCCAGCTCAGCTGAATCTCCCCCTCTGTGGCAACCCACAGAGAAGTCCTCTCATCCTTTCTGCTTCAAAAGCTCTTGTATTTTCCATTAAGGTACGTGGTATCAGCTATGGCAGAGTGAGGGTCCTTGGCCAAACTGTACAGCTCACTGTGGGATTTTCTACTTTCTGAACTCTGTCTTTGTTTTTGCTGGCTGAAGCTCCCTCATAGGTAACTCTGCACATATTTTCACCCTCCCTGTGAACCACAGTGCACACTGAAGCTAAACCTAATTTGCAGTTTGGGTATAAACGAGTAATTAGGCATCTACTCCTGCCAACATTCGTGCCAGCAGTTTAAAGCGGGTATGGAATTACTAGGTTAAAATTGCACCTTACACCTTGACACCAGCTCTGAAGAGGTTGGTCCCGGGGTATTGGACATTACATA
Source organism: Illadopsis cleaveri (assembly GCA_013399915.1). Taxonomy (NCBI): domain Eukaryota; kingdom Metazoa; phylum Chordata; class Aves; order Passeriformes; family Timaliidae; genus Illadopsis; species Illadopsis cleaveri. Next base: position 205,275 of record VXBB01014223.1, on the reverse strand, counting down.
AATATATGCACAGCCAGGAAGAAAATGGGGCAAGCCAGCCAGGATTTTTTTTAATGTATCTCCTTAATTCAAGGGGCCCATTATATATAGTGCTCAGGACGGGAAAAGGAAGACTTGTACCCACTTGGGGGGGCGGGTTATGGTTTAGCCACCAACTTTCCTTTTTGCTCACACAAGGGCTAATTCATAGGTTAAGTGGAGGATTATAGATGATAGAAATGCAGCAGCCCTTTTCCTTTCCTCCCCATGCTTTTCATGTAAAGAGAAAGAAGGCTTCTCTCATCCCTTCTGCAAAAGTGTCGACACATTTCCATAGCTCTGTGAGAGGACCTGCCATTTCTGTCACTCTGCTACCCCTTGTCCTTTTGTCCCCACAGCATCTTATTTCAGCTTGGGGAAGAATAATTCATGGCTTCAGAAGATAAACCCAGATTTCCTACTAAATAGTTCCATAAGAAAAGCCTGGACTGTAACCATGCCTGGGATAACACGAGCCCAGTTCTCTTTTGACCAGTTTGTGAGTTCGGCCACAACTTTGAGAGAAGCAAAATCAGTCCTTTACAATATGACTTTTTCAAAGTACTATCTCAGTGCACCAGCACCTGAAAAGTCACTTTGGGGCATGTTTTGTCAGTGGGTATAAGGTGACAGTGTGGAAATTCAAGGACTGGCCAAGTACCAGCCTGTCTTCCAGTACCCAGCTGTACTGCTCCATCAGAGCAACTGTTTGTCTTTGCCTGGCAAAACTTTAACTGAACACCACCTTAAAGAAATCAAAAAGATTGTCACAATGGCCTAGGGATGCAAAGAGTCACACGGAAAACAAACATTTGGGAACAGTGAGACCCATTGGGCTGCTGAGGATCCAGAGTTACAGACTGGAGCTAAACTGTGACCATGGATTTGCTTAAAAAACACCCTGCTTGTCCTGAAAACTTAAGAAAATCTACAGGCAGATCCCTTTTGCATTTCTGCATGTATTGCAACTCAAGGACAAGGTACAGGTTCTGCAGGTTGCTGCATTTTTCATAGTAAGTGATGATACGCAATTAAGCACAACAGTAAATAAAGTTCAGATATAAAACCCATGTAACCTTTTTGCTGGTATGAAAATTAACCTTTCCCTTGCCTTTCAGTAATTTAAATGCTTTCCATGATAGCTTTCCCCTTTGTTTCTTTCAGTATATTTTATTTTAAATGAATACTTGGTATTTTAGCATGAGACCTGCAAGTTGCCTTTTTTTGTTGAGCCCTCCATGTTAAAACCTAGACTCTCTTTGAAGCACACAACAGAGACATTTGCTAGATTCCCAGAGGAAAAAGAGAAATGGAGAAAAAAAAGCAAATTTGAAAAATGTATTTCTTGGGGGGCATAAATGCACATTCCACCCTTGTTCTTTTATATAGGACTCTCATCTGTCTTACCCAGAAACTCTTTGGGTTTTGAAGAGTAAAGTGGGGAACAAAAAAATGTTTTTTCATGAAGAAAAAATAAAGTTTAGGCTCATCTATACATGTTTTTTCATGTATTTTCTATGGAAAAATGGCCAGAGCTCAGTTTCCACCTTAGGTATATTTTCCCTACTTAATTAAACCCTCTTTCCCCACATGACAAATGGGCCCTTCTCAGGAAAGGGCATGATTGCAGGCATGGGTGAAGTCAAAGAGGGCATTCTTAGTGATTAGACATGAAATACAGACTTGGAAAACAGAGGTTTTGAATGTAAAGAGGGAATAACTTACTGCATCCTCAGGGTAAAGATAATTTATGCATCCTTTGCCTAAGTGAGTTTTCTCTATCTGTTTATTTTGGGTTTAAAAAGTCTATTTATCTGGTTGGGCGTACTTTTAAAAATGTACTTCCCACGGCCGTGCTCTTCTGTTTAGTGCTCATATTTTTCCCAAGCCAGATTCATTAGAAATATGGCCTGGATAATATGTGAGCTTTCAAACGTGGCATGCAGAGCAAGCACAGGCACTGATGGGCCAAATTCAGGCCAGTGTCTCTGACCGACCCCAAAACTGCACACTGCCAACATGTAGGAGACAAAAGTCAAGAATTAGGAGAAGGGGGACCTGAAAATCCTGAGATAGTTTTTGTTTAATGAGATACTGGGCTTGGTACTCCAGGCTATGTTTTCAAGCACTGCTTTTCCACAAGTGGTGCTGGAAACTCGTTGCATTTTAAATGAAAATTGGGGTTGCCCCAGTTGCCTTCCCTATAAAGGCTGGAACTGGGAGGTGTCACCAGCTGACACTTGCAGCCTACATGAAAATTTGGGAGGTTTCTTCCTTTCATCAGAGAGGCACAATGAGCACTAGGCAGACAAGAACTGAGCTGAGGAACTGGGGCAAAATACAAGGCAGCAACACAGAGGAACTGAATATATTTGAGGGATACCAAATGTATTCAATTCCTACCACATCCTAGCGCTCAAGAACCACTTATTTCCTTAGCAGTTCTGCTTCTACTTAGTTCAGATAGTGCAAGTTCCTCCAGTTTAAATGGGGAACTAGTCTGAGCACAGGGAAAACAAAACAAACTAAACCCAACCATAAAACAAATTTATTCTTGGTAGTCCAAGTTACTTCCAAGTAACATGGCTAACACTGGATTCAAAGGGCACTTGCATAAGGAAAACCAAAAATGGGTTCACAGCCTGTGGAAAAAGTGGCCAACCAATGGTCTTAGTCAAGTTTCCCCATTTTGCAATTATAAAGAAGACTTCTATAGAAATCTGTGGAGTGGAACTTTTAAATTCTACCAGGCATTGAACTGCATTAAAGTGTCTGGCCCACTTCTAAAGAATAAATCAATCCCTCCCTAATTCAGATGTTCCTCATACTTAGTTCACAATATCTCTCGCAGTCAGGTGTTTGTACTTCAGAAAAGCAGTGACTTCTGCTCAGGAATGCTTGGGTTGAAATTAACCATTTAGAAAAGATTGGTTGTGTACAGTTGTGGTTTTAAATTGGGATCATTTTTTGAAATAAAGGACTATGCATGGCTGGCATTCTTCCTCCAGTTTTACAGACATGCAAGGGTGCAGCAGAAATGCAGACATTGGCCATGATCAGACCTGAGACACATTCACCTGTGATTCAATGAGGGAAAAAAATAAAATTCATCATGCAACACATGAAAAAAAAACAGAATGGAAGTCTGCACTATGAGAATCCAAAAGATTCAGGTCCAGTCCCATTTTCTGCACATATATGTGGGGTTTTCCAGCACGTGACAACCCACATGCTGCCCCACCACACATCACAACAGCCCCTAGCACCTCTCTTCTGATGGATAGTTTCCCAGATGGAAACAATTCCCTGGCTGCTCCTCACTCCAGGTCATCCCCAAACATCCTTGCTCGCACTTCCCTCCAGTGATGAGCCCTCCTTGGAGCTGATCCACCACCCGCACGAGCCGCCAAGGGCCATGCCAGCAGCTTCCTTCTGGTGATTGCTACATGCCAAGCACTTGGGGTAGGAAAAACTACTCAAAGCCAGGCCTAAAACCAGGAATAAATCCCGCCTATACCCACAGCTCTTTTCTGCCATACCTCAGGGAGTGTAAACCACAAGATCCAGCCCCATTCCCGCAGCCCTCCCTCGCATGGCAGCAGGACTCCTTGCATGAGCTGGCAACGGCTTGCACAGCAGAAGAGCTGCAGGATCGGGCCTTTAATTGCTTAAAAATACACTACCCACCAATAGTTACCTAATTTAGCAGAATATATTACCTCTCTGCTTCATAAATCTTAATTAAAGCTGTTAGTTTTCCTATTATATGATCAAGAAACGCCCCATTAAAGTTAAGCAGTTTCTCCAAGTAATTATATACGTTATGTGGCGTGAGTGTAAAGATGCATATAGCATTCCACTACCAATTATTTTGCATACCCTGAAAAGCACTATCTATTAAATAAAAAACTTGCAAAATTTCATTAATGCAGGATTTTTTAATCTCCCAAAAGTCCAAGATGTCCCACAGGAGCTTGTATACTCAGTGTTGGCTCCTTATAATACAATTTAATGCTCACAAGCACAACTAAAGTATTTAAGCATTTACAGAGGTTGTCATAAATGCTTTACTTATTTTCGATCAAATTCAAGTCTACATTTAATACAGTTAACTGTGGTTATTTAATTTCAAAACTCAAGAATCCAACCTCAAAAATTTATAACAATATAAATTTAGTTACATTGATATAGGATATGTATGCTACTGGGAAACCATTTTTCAGTAAGAGGTGTAGAATTGTAAGACCTAAAAGGAGTTGTTTTTTTAAAGTAAGCATTATTTCAAATAAACCTTGTCAGATTTCAAAGAATATTTTCTTATTCGTCTGCAAAATGATTTCATAATTTTTAGTAGTACGTTTCAAGCCAGTGCTAAATGCTACCAAAAACTAAATATATTTTAATCACGCTTTCTCTTTTGGTCAGAATTTCATGTAAATACAGAACAAATATTAAACTGAGATCTTGCAAATATCTTAAATGCATTATTAACCAAAGCACTTCATTTCCTAGCAACTGGCTAGAGAGAATGAAATTTGGAAAATTATTCTTAGTTCCCCATAGACAGTGAATTTATTGCCTGACCACATTAACAATTAAAAGGTATATGCAAGATGTTAGATGTTAAAATATAATGGAAGGAGCTTAACATCTGCTCATATACAGCAAGGAACCAACTCCCGCCCCTACAAGTAACTTAATCAGGCCTGCAAGAATGTAATATTTTACTTTTAAGCAAAATATTATTCTTCAAAAACTGCAGAGAGTCAATCAGGCACAT
>VXBB01014223.1:166712-199609 GCA_013399915.1 Illadopsis cleaveri | reverse complement strand
TTTTTTTTTTTTTTTCTCAAGAGGCAGAGAAAGAGAGTGTGAGCAAGAGAGGGGGGATTAAATTTCTTACTAAACTTGTGGCAGTGAACATAAAATATAATAATACTCCTTTAACATTCCTATCATGATTTTGGTCCTAGCACTTAAAGCAGCCGAGAACTGAATGAGTTAATACTTTACAATGTGCAATAATTCAGAGAGCTGGCTTACACGATTTGCAATACACTTTTTTCTTTGCAGGATAGACTCCAGCACAGACAGATCAACAAAAAGAAGTACGGGGGGGAAAAAAAGGACAACTCTACAACCAATCAAACCAAATGCCAGAGCAGAGGGCAAAGGGATATGGAAACTGAGAAGATAGACTTCCAAGTCCTTTCCTGAAAGTGCTTGGATTTTGAGGAGAGTCCAACATTGCCTGACAAAAGTGTCTTTGTGCAGCAACACTGGGGAGAAAGGGAGGAGAGCTCAGGAAACCTAATGAAAACAGGCCAGGCCTTGTACATTAGACCCCATGGAGAACTTTGAATCATACGAGCTGCAGACAAGCCCCGAGTATGTAATGCCAAATTAAAGACCACCAAATATGGGGAGCATCGGAGCAGCACCGGGGCGGATGCACTCCTGGTGTGGGCCAGAGCATCGCCCGGTGCTTCCCTCCATCCCATCCCACCCCCTGCAGAGAGCCAAGCTTCCCAGGGCAGTGCACTGTGCCTCCCCCACGGGGACTTGTGGCTCATTTACCCACAAAAGAAAATAAAATGCATTTTTTTAAAACCTTTTTCTGCAGTCTGGTTGAATGTTAGCAGTGTTAACACACTAGCGAAGATGGGGACGGTGAGCAGCTCCCACTGCAACATCCTGACTTGGGGCTGAGCTGTCACCTTCTCACCTGCCCCATGCCCAATCCTGCCTGGCTTTCCAGCATCACTCCTTCTTTGTATTTTGGGGTAGATAGTGTATTTATTCTTGTCTTTGGAGGACTCACAGGACTTTAGCAAGGTGCAATCTTTGCAGCTCCCCCTGACACAAAGCATGTGGCTCATGATCTGACCGGCAAGGGAGGAACAAACAAACAAACAAACAGCAAACCCTCATGCCCAACCACCTCAGTGTCCCAGAATCACAGTGTATGTGTCTGTCATTCTTCTACCACCTGCTCTCCTTTCCCACTGGTAACATCACAACACATTCTCTCCATCTTTCAAATCAGGCAGGGTTTGCTTTGCATGGCACCTAGTCCCAGATGTCCTTGCCTGTCCCCCCAGGCTCCCCAGAGCATCCTGTCTGTACTATCCACTCATATGAAAAGAATCCTAATCCCATTTGTCATTCTCACACTGCCACCCTCTCCCTACAGGGCCCTGCCTGGAGGAGATGGCACCAGATGATGTTCCAGAGCTATGCTGAAGTCATTATAGCAGTGTTTAATGTAAAGTCCCGATTCTCCTTTCATGCAAATCAGCAAAAGAAGCTGCAAATAATCCAAATAAGAGCAGAGGAAGGCCTTACATGTGCCTTGATTTGTGTTCCGTCTCTCCCTTTGACAATCCAAGTTCCTCAGCTTCCACAGCCCATGGTTCCAGGACCCAGCAAGAGGGAGGAGCTCTGAGCAGGGGCAGACACTCCCACTATCCCTGCTGCAACACAGCGACAGCCACTCATCCCCAAATATTTAGTCCTATACAAGGATGAATGCATTTTGCCCTAAAAACATTGGGAAAATCTTCTTTTAAATAACCCAGGCCCAGTGTTCCTTCAGCAAGGGAAGCTCATGGACAAAGGGGATGAGTTTTGCCCCATCAATGCTGCTGGAAACTCTTCATTTCAAAACCTTTTCTTAAAAAAATTAGTGGTTGAAAAATTCTAAATCTCTCCCTCTTAAGAGCAGTGTGACACAGAGATAGACCTCACCCAGCAGTGAGACAATGAGAGTCAGCAGAAAAGAAACCCAAAGAGAAGAAGCCACCAAGCAGGTGGCAGGGATGAAGGAGGCCCATTTGTCCCTCCCTGTCATGGCCATGTATTATATGAAATTTGAATGAACTAGACCTATTTTTCAACAGGTGACAGTGGGCACTGCTGCTTGATGGACAACAAAGCTAAACCTACTTGCAGAAGAGCACAGAATTTATTCCTGTAAAATCCAAAAAGCTTTTAGGAAATGTAGAAGTAGGTGGTTTGTGGTAAAGGAGAAAGGAGGTACAAAAATAAAAAACCAAACCCTGAAGTAACATTTTTATTTAGCTAGAAAAGACCAGCCCCTTTTTAGCTCTGAATAACAAATGTGAAAAGAAAATCCCCTATATTTAAAGTAACACTTAGAAACACGCACACTGTGTTTCCTCAGCAGCAACAGAGCCAACTTCTTCACTCAATCACCTCAAGTGTAGAGCAGCACCAACTGCAGTGAGGTCACACTTGTGTAAGTGACCTCTGTTGGCCAAACCCAAGCATCTGTACCCGGCGGAAAGCCAGAGCAATCTCCAGCTTTGGTGGGATTGCCCTGGATTTGCACCAGTGTCGCCAGGGGAAACACGTGGCCCAACAGTTCCTTAAAAAAACTCAAGGTGGTTGTTTCCCGGACTCCAGTGACTCTGAAATTCAGTGAAGGCAATGGCATTGCACAGACTGGAGATCACCACAGGTTCTGGTGATTTCTTTTCGGCAAGATATTTTCTGATCTTTCTGGGAAAGTTTGCCTTTCCTTTACACAACAGCAAATTTGCTGGATTTTGATACCTATCTGGTGCAAGCTGGAGCCACAGGCCAGAAAACTCTTGGTTTTCCAAAGTCTTGTAAGAAAAGATCTTTGTACTATCACAACTATTTGAATTCAGTTGGTTCCCCTTTCTTTGCATCTTCTGTCTCTGCTGGATTGCGTGCTCTTCTCCACTACTGCTCCAGAGTTCATTCTCTCTAACTTGGCCTAATAGTGACCCAAATTACTGCTGCTCACAGCCCAGAATTTCCTCCAGCTCTCAAGGTATTTTTGCTTTCATTTGCCCGTCACAACCCTTCCAGGCCTTTGTATCTCATCAGATCCTTGAAATACTATCCTTTAAGCAGGGACAGAAAAGACTCCTCATCTCTCCCACCTCCTTCCCCTCCCAGCTCCCCTTGTTCTCCTACCATTGCCCACGTTTCCTTCTCACTCTCACATCTGTGGTGCCACAGCATTTAAATGGTTCAACACACCCACAGCTGGGTTGTTCCTCTCCTCCTCCAGGACGTGGCTGGTTAGATAATATAGATCTCTATACAGCAAGAGGGTTCATGGATCTATTGATTTCATGACAATTTAAAGTGTGTTTGGCAAGTTACCAAAGGAAGACAGCCCTGTGGGCAATTCTTCATCCCACTACAGTTGATGGGATTGTTCAAGTCAACATGAGGACCCAACCCAGCATTTTTGGTTCATAAGCCAGACATTTGCTTTCATGTTGCCTTGAGTATTCCTTTTCAAGTAATCAAATTTACAATCAGTCTAGTCCCAACAAGACATCTGATTATTGATAATTACTGCACCTACCAGGCCACCAAAAATGTACTATATTTATCCATCAGATGTGATCTTTTGTCATGGATGGCCCTATTCCAAATTTTACAGGAGGTTATTTTCACTAAAAAGAAAATGGATGTGGCAAGGAAATTTCTAATGTTACTTGTGCACGGTAATAGAAAAAAAAAATAATTAAAATAATCTTAATTGCCTGTTTGAACACTGACAGACTAATTTGGAGCTGATATAAGGATCACCATTCTGATGGCTGTGACAGAATATACTACTAGTATTTTATAAAGTTCATTTCATCACTAGATATATTAACAACATATCTCCAAAACTTCTCTCTCTATTATCTAGAGTGAAGATAAAACAATTATTAGAGGACACAGAATAAGAAAAAGAAAGACCATAATACTACCAGATTCTGCAGAAATCTAGATTTGGTTTGAAAGTTATTTAATACTTGTGGGGTACCTGAATCCCAGGTTTGATTTTTGGGTCCTTTGTTATGATTTATAAAGTAGTTTTTTCCATCCTTAACATGAGGTTGATTCATTTCCACTGTCGTTTAGTAAAGACTGGACATACCTTGGGATAAAGGAGAGCAAAGACAATGGTGTCTTGGCTTTGCAGGGCAGTGGTGGGAGAGGCACCTCTTTGCCTGCAGCCAAGCACCATAAGGGCTTCTCAGCACTGCTACTAAATCAATACAAAACACCAACACGGAGCGTGCATCTCATTTTTTCAGAGCCGTGTGTTTCCCGAGCTGCTTATTCAATCATTTTAACAATTTCTAAAACCACGACTCGCGCCACACGTGTCCTTTCGGTGGGAACCGTAGGTGATATGATCAAAGTTAGCCTGCACCTAATCAGCAAGCGAGACATAATCAAGAATCTTTTTTTAAGACGTGTTCAATTCAGTGGAGGGCAAAGACTATTAGTCTTTTCCTTATTTACTGTGGTTTGGGTAAAATTCCCATTATTTCCATTAATACTGTTCCCGCCATATCAATTATTATACGGTGCACTCAATAACACGGCGACGTTATACCTCGAGCAAAGTGTCTTTCAGTGCGGTTTCTCAAGCAAACAAGATTTACATCCTCATGCAAGATCCACGGCTCTACCAAACTAGTGCCATATGTCTCTTTCTTCCCGTCATCGCCCCAGTGACAAAATCCGCAGGGTGGATTCGACATGGAAAAGAATGTCGGAAACTCCGCGAAAGAAAACAAGTGGCAAAAAGAGAAAGTTGGATGGGATTGATTAAAGCAACGCTTTTAAGTGTGTTGAAACAAATTTTTCCCTACTGTGGTGGAAGAAATCCGTCTCAACAGATTTAGTCATAAATCGCCCTATCAATACACAGAGAGGAGGAATCTCATGGGGAAAGGTTTGGTTGAACATCTCGAATCTGCACCCATTGGGCAACCTAAACCAGCAGCACCACATGTGTGTACATCTGTGAAAGCAGCACCTCCCCTTTCCTTTAATACAAAATTCCTGAACACCTGGATGCTTCCATGTCATGAAATAAATGCTCGTAGAATAAAAATTTACAGTCCCTCACATGCATTAAATTTGTTTAAACAGTTTTTCAAAGCAAGAGCCCTTTTTTATCTTTCTTTCTTTTTCCCCCCCTCTCCTCTTTTAAATGGCGAGCTGTATTTTATAATGGAGCGCCAGCTCTCCGGCGAGCCTCCATTCTTCCAGCCCTGACAGACTGTTTGTCAGCTAAACTCCCCTTGTCATGTATCCCCACCACTGCCAACTCATGCACGGAGACCTTCACTTTTACTGCTACCACTTGCACCCTGCGCAACCTTTGTCATTGATCACTGATCCAACCCAGTGCCCACATGTTCTTCAAGTGCCTACACAAGTAATGAGGTACTTGTGGTGTAAAATTAAACTGTCAACTGTCAGCGATTGATAACCACAGCGAGAGCTGACCTAGAACACCTGCACCCGTGGCCAAGACAGGTGTGACACGTTTGATCGCTGAGCCCTACTAGTCAGCGTGACCCGGCGGTGTCCCTCCATGGATTCTGCCCCTGACAGAGATGCTGTATTTCAGCCCTGGGTTTCCACTGCTGATGCAGGAGCAGCTCCCTCCCCAGCCACCACAGAACCTCTCCTCCACCACGGTGGCTGCAATGTGAGCAACACCACATTTTGGTGGTGACAGGTATTTATGGCCATGGAGCATCTTTCTACCTCCCCATCTGGTTGTTCCTGCTTCTAATTCCTCTTCACTGCAGCTTGGCAGCAGCACCCACATTTGTCAGCGCTGTTCAACCCCTTTATCAAAGCTTCTGTAAGGAGCCCAGGGCTCAATCAGGGTCTTGGTTCCCACAGGTGCATTCATTTAGAAACAACGTGGAGTAGCATTTATGGTTATTTTTGTAGTATAAAGCCTCTGGTTCTGCCTCTGCGTCACTACATGGCAGGAGCACAGAGCTGAGTTTTGCTTTGGCATTGTTTAAGTAAACTCAGTCTGATGCTGTTGGGAGCACGGAATAGGAAATCTCCATCCCCCTTCTCATCCATTCCATCACTGCCATGGAGAAACACATCCCTCTTCACCCAGCTCTAATTAGTTTTAGCTGTGTTGCTACACAATGTTTAGCCTTCAGTTCATATTTAAATATTTTTACTCATAATTTTGAACTACTGATTTTCATTTTAAGCAAAGAGGGGCTTTTAAGGCATACCCAGTCTTTTAAAACCCCCTGAAACACATCAGAAAATAATGGCAGGAAGGTTTCTCCCCTCCCCTCCAACAGTTGCACTATATTAAGTTCATGTGATGAGAAGATAAAAATCTATTAACTTGCTGCTGACCTTATCGACACAAGGATCTCTGCAGACATTACAGGAACCATATCTCTTCTGACTTTTACATCCAGAACCTCATGCACCAGCATCCCAAACCAAATATAAAATCTTCATGATGAGTGAAACAGTGACACATACTCTGACTCCGGTCCTGCCGGCTGGCAGGAGACACGGAGTCCTCTGGGGCCTGGGACCAGCCTCTACTTTCAATTTGACTTCAGGGGCAGATTTTTCACCATATGCTACTGGGGGCTCTGAATCAAAACAGTTTCCATAGGACCATATGCTACGAGGCAAATGTGCTGGATGCAGAAAGGCTTTCTGCTCCCCCATATCACCGTGATGTATTGCAAACATAATTAAAGGTGAGTAACGCGGGTGCTCCTGTTTGGGTTAATCATTCCTTTTTACAACTGAAGCCAGTATAAAACAAAACCAATTTTCAAATTAGACCAAAAGTCCATCTAAATACACATTGCTCACACACTCTCAACACCTCCCACACTTCCATGTATGCAGCAGACTCCCCCACCGCTCAGACAGTAGCCCTGGAAGAGCAAAGGATTTAAGGTTTTTAATTACTTTTATTATCATTATTAAATAAAAGCAGAGCACGGTCTTATACCTGTCTGTGATGCTTCTCCAATTTTAGCAACCAGTGAAATGGGACCATCACAAGCACCATCACGCTGCAGGTGCCAGAAGGCAGGGATCAGGTTATCTCTAAAAGACAGCAAAGGTGTAGGTGCTACCAGGGTGGCAGCAGCCTTTGCTGCCCCTCAGCTCTGCCTGCTGGGAGGCAATAGATTTCCAGACCATTAGAAATAAGCCTGCACAGGATGCCAGCAGGACTGCACACCAAACAGCCCCTGGCTGGATTACATCAAATGAAATTAGAACATGGTGACACCATCAACTCATGTTCACAGAGTTTGCCAGTGTCACCAACAACTAAATTTCAGGAGAATTATTTCAGTAGCACATTTAAGGGGATTTTGCTTGATCTGGGCCAAGTCCAGGGGTAATTCAGATAGAGCTCAGCAGATAAGGTGTCACATTTGTCCATCACACACCAGAGGCAGGGCTCTGTGTCAGCAAACCTCACCAACTCCCAGCCCACAAACACGGCCAGCACTCCACCCAGCTCCTCCATGCTTCAACTAAAACCTAGACCCCAATGCCAACAAATCACGAAACAGGCAAATGTTTTCAGAAGGTATCTGGAACTCAGCTGAGCTGCTCCTGAAGCTGCATAAACATCCAAGGCTGCAGAGCAGTTTCCTGGTGACGAGTCAGTGTGTGCAGTTATCACCTCCTCACCAGGGAGGTGTCGGTGCCAAACACAGGAGAGTTTTCTGGGACATCCCATGACTCACATCTCCTGACCTTATGCCCTGCTCCGGCCACCCACTGCAGGAGACGGGCTGCTGGGCCGGAGGGACCTGTGGTCTGACCCGGCACATCTGGTTTTATGTTTGGGAGTGTGCTCACGTAATTTTCTAGCAGTACCTGGAAAATCCTCAAGTGTGCTATTAATTTGAAAGGCCAGTGTCCTTCCAAAGCTCCTGGCATGCCAATGCAAACCACTTGAGGAGCTCCAAGCTGGAGCAGTGCCTGTGCCCCATCCCTCCCCACAGCTCCAACCCCTCCACATGTTTCACTTCAGAGACCTCAGAGGAGCTCGTGGTTAAGACAAGGACTGGCCAAACCGCATTCTGTATCCCCATTTCAGACCCCTGTGTTCCTCCACGATCTCTAGGAAAATAGTTTCATTTATGTGCTACCCAATTTTCTCTTATTTCACAAGAGTTAACAGCAACACCCATCCCACAGAGGTGTTGGGAAGTGAATGAGGTGGTTAAACACGCCTAAGCCACATTCATATCACAAGTAATAAAAATACATTACAAATGCCTAACAATAAAGAAATAACATGACTCAAGCCACTGCTGGTTGTGGTTGTGGTTTTGTGAAACAAAAAAATCTTACTGATGGGGAAAATTGCTGATGATTTGCTTCACAGAAAGAAAAAATAAACAAGTACAGTATAACACGGAACAAAGTTACAGTTTGATCGATGATGCTCTTTATATTAATAACCGACGCAGGCTGAAAAATTTGGATGTCAATTTGAATGTTTTCAGGGCTCAGAGATGGAACGTAGAGCTCTGCATGCTGAATGCAGCAGTCCTGACAGGAGGATTGCAAACAGCTCATGTTCACCCACTCCAGACGCCAACATCTGATACTGGAACTGCCACTCGCTGCATTTGCAAGCAAACCCTCATATTTTTATTGCACATTCAGCTTTCTGTTGCTTTACTGCAAACAGGATTTGAAATTTGTCACTAAAAGGAGAATAGATACGTTGCTTACACCGATGCTCCCTGCAAGACACACTGAGATCAGACTGCAAAGCAGCCCAAGGAGAGATCAGTATGTAAAGTATGTCTGGAGCACCACATTCAGCTCACTCCAGCATGCGCCATCGAGGAGAAATTAATGATACGTGGAAAGCTCATTCCAGATGATCACAGTGACCAAAACTCTTGGACCTACAGACTCTTATTTCTTTTTTCCCCCTGCACCCAGAGAGAATCCCTCTTGTTTTTATTCTAATCACAGAGCTGACTGGAAAACCAGAACTTTCCCCAACCACCCAAGTGGAAGCAAAAGTGCTGATTTCAGAGCAATAAGGGCAAAACAGAACCCAGATCATGCACCTCCCATCCTGGGGTTTTGGAATCGAGAACAGTGCACACCTTCTGGCATCATAAACAGATACATAAAAGTTAAATTGAACAGCTAAACTCTTGGGTATTCCTTGGGACGAGAAAAAAGTCAGTAAGAAGTGACATCAAAGATAGGTTGTTTACATATTGGGGGACCTGTCTGCCCGTCTCTTCACATTGATTTTTACGGTACAAAAATATTATTTCAGTGACAAGGATGTAAACCTTATTCAAAACAGGATTTAAACCATATCCTGCGAGTGAGGCATCTCTTCAGATAGCCTGCCTGCACTTACAGCATACCGAAGGCATGCTGATTTTCGTCTGCAGTGTTTGTTAAGAGGGTCACAATATCAGGAAGCAGGAGAAGGCTCATCAAAGCCTCGTTGCTCGCCTTCACCGCTCATCAGCTAGACAGTACCTTGTTTTTTAAAGCTGGGCGGAAATGCATCTCCAGTGACCCATTGTTAGAAACTTCCTTTTGTCTTTAAGTTTGCTGGAAGGAGTACGGGGCCCCTTTTAACTCTTTTCCAATAGGTAATTTCCCTTAATTAGGGCTCTCATTACAAGTGAGAATATATCAGACATGATTAAAGAAGCATCTTGTCTCTTTCCTATCGCCTCAAAAGGGGCATATTTTGATCTCCCAGCGTGTCTTGCAAACACAGATAAGCACAGGCACTGAGCTGGGAGATCACAGCAGAAATTTGGCCTGCTCAGAAAGTTCATGTTTGGAACTCGGCATCCTCAGAGCTTCCCTCCGAATCGCAGGGTGTCAGAGCTGCCGCGGCGGGGGAGCGGGGAGCTCCCGGGGCGGGCAGGAAGCCGGGCAGATGGGACTGCAGAGCCGGGCTCCGGGAGCCACAGGTCCTTAAAAACCCCACAGTTCCTTAAAAACCCCACGAGCACTGCAAAAATCACCTTCCTGCATGTCCCTGGGCTTCACTCCTTTCCAGCACCTATTCCCGGCAGACGTTCCCTCAATATAAAAGGGCAACTCTTACCTATGCCCATGGGGTTTCAATGAAAAAAACCTGAATATGGCCATTTTGGAGCACCCCTCATTGCATTTCTCCCAGCTGAATGTGTGAGAGATCCAATACGGAGCTTGCTGGACCAAAATCCTGCACTCATATAATGAGGTTTCTCTACAGGTGCAGCCTCTGCCATCAGTGCCCCAAACCTGCTCCTGATGCCTTCTCCTCAGTATTTGCTTCCCCAACAGGACAAAATCTCCCACTGACCTCCAAGGCAGCCAGATTGAGCTGGTATGTTAAAAATGTACTTAGGCTCTCAGTAATATTATTTACTTTTAATAAGCTTGAGTGATAAACCCATGGCCAAGTGTACTATTTTATGGAGTAACTATGGAGATGCAAGTTATTGTTTGCTTCTGTGAGCCAACCAAAAGCACCAAAACTCACAACAGCAGGGATATTCATTTGCACAAAAAAGAAAAAAACCTCCATGCTTTCTAACTTCCAAATTATGGTTTGTGCTTACTCTAATTAATGATCAAGTATTTACACTCACATTGAGCACAGGATGAGCCTTAGTCTGACAATGAAGAAGCAATAAGAAATTTTCCAAACATTAAAAACATTCCTAACCCATGAATCACCTACAATCTGAGGTGTCACAAACATTCATCTCCGCATGTGTCACCCACAAACATCTGTCCCCTCTTCCCCTCGCACGAACACGCATTCCATTCAACCACAGATACAATCAGGCTTTAATTTTATTTTTCTCACATAATGTTAATCAAGAGCTAAAAAGATAATTTCCTTCTACCACAAAGCAATTCCACTGTGGTGGAACAAACTGTTATCTTAAGTTTCACAGAGCAATTGTTCAATAATTCCTGTTTGTGGCTCTTTT
This sequence comes from Illadopsis cleaveri, assembly GCA_013399915.1. Classification (NCBI taxonomy): domain Eukaryota; kingdom Metazoa; phylum Chordata; class Aves; order Passeriformes; family Timaliidae; genus Illadopsis; species Illadopsis cleaveri. The sequence continues at coordinate 188,648 of VXBB01014223.1, read as the reverse complement.
CCAAATCCTTGAGAATAGCTCAGGCTGCCAAACCTCCTTAAAAAAAAAAAAAAGAAAAAAAAAAAAATCACAACAGAAGCCGAAAAGCACTTGCTGTCACTCAGGGGTTCAGTGGTGGCAGACTCGGCCATTTCTCAGAAGAAACTCCAGCTCTGAGACTCCAGCATGCAGAAATGCTCTGTCTATTTGAAGACAATTGCCTGGAAAGATACAAGCTCCCAGACTGTAAATTTGTCGCAGCTCTGGCCCTCTGAGATGGTGTTATCTTGGCTTGGTGAATTCAGTGAATTGGAAGCTCCATGAGGAAAAATAATAAGAAGGATACTTGGCATTTCTGCAGTGTTTTCTACATGTAAAGCACAGAACAAGCTTCAAGATTTTCATGTTTATTAAAGATTGGGAGGGCGTTTTGTTGCATGAAAGGAAACTGATAACGTGGATTTCTTCAGCAAAAGTAATAAAATGTTCTGTTTCTATGGAAAAAAAAAATTAAAAATAATAACAACAGCCCTTAGTCAGAAAGTACCCTGCACGTCAAAATCACAATTAATTTTAGCCCGTGATCTCATGGAGGAAGGGACAGTCATTTACTACAGCTTGTACAATGAGCAGCACTACAGGGCACTGCCCTGCCCAGCAGTGGGAGCCACATCAGACAAATATTAGAGCAATATTAATCACCACAAGTGAAAGTGCAGCGCCCAGCTGCCATTTCAAAGTCTCTGGGTCTGAGCTGAGTGAGGAATAGGGCAGGGAGGGAGATGCTCAGCCCAACAGGCACAGAACACCTGGAGCTGAGATCCCACCTGACCTCCAAGGCATCCCAAAATAACCCAACAACAACCTAGCCAGGATTTTCCCAAAGGTTTGGCCATGGCTGGCTCAGGGCAGATCCCACAGCTGGGCAAGTCTGGTGTAATCAACATCACACTTGCATCATGGTCAACCCCAATGCTAAAAGGAAGGGCAAACAAGACAGTTTTTGCTCCAGAACATCAATATCCACAAAGATAATCTGTGTAAGTGGATCAAGCACAATTTTTAGCTTCATTTAAATGTTTCTTTAAAATACTTCCACTTTGGTACAAATGTATGTACCCAATGAAGTTATTCTCACCTTAGAGCAGAGTAAAATTTAAAAATCAAGCCCAGACCTCCTTCTCTAACCAAGAAGGAGGGGGGAAAAAAAAAAAAAAGCTCTCACCCTCTGTTTAGAGTAATACAGCAGGCTTTTCAGGGCTGGAATATGCTATTCTATCCGGTCTCTAAAATTTTTGGACTAAGAACGAAACAGAGTACAACCCAACCATTCTGGAAAGATGCTCTCAAGGCAGAAGAGGCAAAACAAACAGACATAAATAACCAGCAGCTGCAGAAGAGCTTAGCTGCCTCTGTACCTGCACTCTGCACCAAGGCAGTGAGATTTATACAAGGTATAGCTGAGATGAAAACCCTGCTGTGGAGTTAAGCAGGACTGGTTCCTCACCAGCCCAGAGCACTGGGGTTGTCTACTCCTCCTCCCAAAAAAATGCCAAAACAAAACCCCACAAACATATTGCCATCAAAGATAAGCTTCATATTTTGACCTATTAGAGCACACAAATCAGATTAAATGTATAGGACCATGTCAACAACAAAGATCAGCAAGAGCCTCTTGCCATGGTGTTAAAGGCCCATGGAAGGGAAACCAGCTGGGCTTTCCTGCTGCAGGTGGACCATTCTCCAACCCATAGAGCTCAGTGTCTCTGCTATGGGACAAGGGGCTTCTCCTCTTCTCTATCTGCTCTGAGTGAAGCTCAACAAAAGCAAAATCAGTGAGGACAGGAAGAGGGGAGATGCCAGATTGCATACTGCATTTTTGGCAATTCTGTCCTCAGCCGTGGAGGTAAAACATTGAAATAATTGCCAGGAGATAAGGTATTTGTTAATTCCTGCTCTCTCCCGTGGCTTGCCAGGCAAAGCAGTGTTTATAAGGCCAGGTTCTTTTCACAAATCCTCACACAAATCCCACTGAGATCAGCTGGGGTGTTACACAAACCTCCCAGACCATCACATGAGCTGAAGACCTCACCTCTCATTCCAAATCCGGGTTCCCACATTCAGTAATTTACCTATTCCACCCCAATCTCTCCTGGCTTTACATCCCTGACTTTACAGGCACCGTTCCCTTTAAGTTCCTCCTGGCTCAGAGATGCAGACACGGGAGAAGGGCCACCCTGGGCTAAAACACACATACAGCACATGACTTAACACCCTGATCCTCCAGGATAAGCTATGAGCCTGTAAATCACCACACTTCCAGAAAACAATAGCCACCTCTTGTTTAAATAAAACTGCACCTGCTACATTAACATACCACCGAACAATCGCTTTGTTTTTCGCCAGGCATCCAGGCTGAAGCCGCGCTGCTTCCTGACCCATATACTGAAAGGGTATTCTTAGAAGGGGAGAGGGGTTTCACAGAGCGCACCAGTTTAGCGGTGATCACCTTCCTTCCTTCTTTTGTACTGGGGATACGTGGGTTTGTTTAGCTTTCAACAGGTTTATTTCCATCGCGGCTCTCCAAGACCTTGCAGCCCTTCTTTGGCAAACGTTGCCTCTTTTTGTTTCCTATCTTGGGCAATCACAAGCTCTCAAGTGCGATTTGGGCCATTTCGAGTAATTTTTTAGGAGATTTTTCTCCCATCCAAAGAGTTTGGGCCAAGCAGGTGCCAGTTGAAAATCTCTTTGCCAAATGTTCAAACGTTGCTAAATTGTTTATACTCTCCTCCCCAGCAGGTTAATTATGATGCCTGTTTCAAGTTTATTTATCTCTACTCAATGTTTTTTTATTGATTGTTCTGGATCCCTCTTCTAGTGGAGTTATTTTGCTCAAATAATGTGCTCAGTCGTGACTGAAAAATGGACTGTTGGAGAGGCTGGGTCACGGATGCAGAGAGCAGTAAGAGTTCTGTAGAAGTAGGCAGTGGATACAAGAGCTAACTTCTCCATTTCACAAAGAAACACAGTGTCTCCAGTGAGGAGCATGGATGGGGCATTGCTAAGCCAAAAACCAATTTAATTCCTGAATCTGAGCCCAAAGCAAACGCAAACCCAGCCCAGCCAGTAAATTTCTGCTTAGATGTGCATCTCTAAACAAGCACCCTGCCTCCACGCCTGTGTCCACCCACTGCCAGGAGCTCTTCTTCACAACCAGCTTTCCAGGAACGCGGTGCCCAGTCCTCCTCACATCCCCTTCCTGGATGCCTGCCCCACACCACGCTTCCTGCTCATCCCACGCTGCTCCCGGCCGGATCCAGCACCTCCCAGTGCACGCAATCATTTCCACTCTCTGCTCCCTGAAGCCAGCAAACTTTGTGGGAGCTGTGCTCCACGGCCCCCGTCAATAGTAACATCAAAGCTCCAGCCTTTAAAAACTACAGCTGAACTTATAAAACACCATCTGGGTTAGTATCATCCTACACAAGCGTAAGAATATTTGTCCTGCTCCCGCAGGCGCTACTAGTAGGTTACTCCTCTTCCTTTTATTCAAATTACAGCACTGCAGCCTGAGCATTGAGTGGCTTCTAGTGGAGCAGCTCAGAATTAAAGAGAATCTTATCAAGCTGCATTTCAATGCATTACTGAGAGTTTCAGGTGAATTCTGGAAACCAGGTTGCACAGATAGTCTTCAGTGAACTGACTGACTGACCACCATGGGAACTGGGATTTCCTGCCACACAAACCAGCAAACACACAAGTCCACACCAGCACCCACCACGAGTCTTTCATAACAACAAATCTCTGCATGCCTCATTTACAAAGTGCCCAACCAGTCCACTCTCATTATTGCTCCTTTCCAATCAATATATTAAATTACTTTTAAAAAGCTCCCACATGCAAGACATGACATTTCTCAAAGTCCCATATAGTGGAAGAAATTACCCTGAAAGCCAGGTTAACCTCCTGGTCCTTCTATCAGCAAGATGTGTAACCCTATACCAGGGAAACACACCAGCTCTCCTCAAGATCTGCCCTGATCAGCACCTGCTCTGCTGCATCCTTCCCCTGTGATGGATCCCAGATGGACACCTCTGGCCAATGCCTTGGGCAAACCCCCCAGCAGCACCATGTGATTTCACTGCCTCCAGACCAGAGAGCCCAAACTGGGATGCAAAACCCTGTGTGCCTCATGCCAGGAGCATGCAAGCACCAAGATGGCCAGTGGGAATCACCAGTGTCTGCAGAGTTTCACTCCTGTGAGTCTCAGCAGAGCTGAGTTTCAGCAGTGACGGCAGCCAGCCGTGCAGGAGTTGTCACTGTGCCACGAGAAAGGCCACCTGTGGGACAGCCAGGTGCTGGGAAGTCTTTGCAGCCCAGCAGCAGCTTGGGGTCAGGAGGAACCAGTACATCTTACAATAAGGGGAAACTGAGCCAAGCTCTGGACCAGTCCCTTCCTGACACAGGGGCATTTGAAATATGGGTCAAGAACAAAGCGTCCTGTTAATAACAGTTTGTTTTGTGCAGTGAAAAACGTGCAATATCGGGTTCACAAGCTGAATTCCAAATTGCATGGCCATTTTCCCTTCAACTTCCCAAATTTATTGTAGCATGAGAGCTTGGCTCTCTTTATAGTGTTTAAGTGACTGACACATCACTCGGTCACAGAGACTCACATCCCCATCTCTGCTGTGTCTGAGGGCAGAGCCAACTCTTGCATGAGCACACACTGCCCAAGTTTAACATCTACCTGTGCATCCACAGGACAATTAATTCCTGCTGTGCCCTCAATTATCAGTCTCCTTTTACCTTGCTGTGCTGTAGGCTTCTCTCCTACCTTGCTCCTTCCAAAAGCTAGTTGACTCTATCACCAATCCTCCCAAACACAGTGATTAACCCTGCAGGCATCTCTGGAGTATGGATGGCAGAGAAGCCACCACTGTCAGCATCTCCCAAACCCACAAGGGTCAGAGGCAGATCCTCATCACTGTTGGAGGTGAGAGAGATGCCTTCATCCTTATGGCAGGTGGCTGCCTGCTGGAGATACATCAACACATGACAGAGGGACCAGCTTGTGTCCCAGGAGGGTAAAGAAAAAAATAACTGGGGAGGGAGGGCAGGAGGTGTCATTTGGCCTTGGAGCAAAGCCTAGAAGGGGCATCTTTGGCCCCCACACCCTTCCCCTGCTCTAGTCACTAGAGAGTACTTCTTCCCTTCCCTTTTATCAGTCAGGCTCACAGATTGAATGTTGTCAATTGACAGCTTTAAAGCTAAGGAATTGTATAAATTAAATACAGTCTGAAGCAAATATACTGAGGAGCTAGAATTTATATACACACTAGATATGGGAGCTCTTAGTTATTACCCACTTAAGGCTATGGCACTGATGAATGGTAAGGCCACCCCATCCCTGAAGGCACTTTTCATTACCCACAGTGTAGGAATATTGAGAGTGTGTGTATGTATCCAGCATGACTGCTCATTTCCATAGTTCTCCATCAGGTTTGCATTCAGTTTATAAAATAAAAAATTACTCCAGGGACACATTTCACTCATTCCAGAACCCTTTCTCTCTCCCTCTCCCCCCCAGCCCATATCCTGGCTACCTCTCTCCTTCTCACAGCCCCGATACTGTAACAATGCCTTTAAATCTGATGGTGCTTATTAAATGAAACAACTTAATTACTATCAATATATAATGTTGTGTACTTCAGCCTCAACCGAGGCATCTGATCCCATTCTGCCCCTGACCTTTAATGGCCATCAAATCAAAGTAATTTTGGTCAGCTCAGTACAGCTCTGACACATGCCCAGGTCAGGAAGATGAAGGGACACTAATCTACCATATTACCCTGCCCATTGTTTAATACCTTTTTCAATAGAATCTAATAACTGGAGAAATGCCAGTTTTCTGTCTAGTTTGGGTTAAAACCTCTTTCGCTGAAAATAAATAATTATGGAACGTTCTGAATAGCCCAGGGTTTACATAATTGGTGCCTCTTAGACAGAGCAATATACTCGCCTTTGAAGTTTGCAAGGAGAGGAATTTAGGAATTCAAATCAGCGGCAGCGCTCCTGAGTGCGCTGTGCTCTCCATCTTGGAGGGGCCAGCACCAAAGCAGGCTTAATTAAGGGAAGTGAAAACCACTTTCGATTCACCAAGGTAACACAACAAGTGCATTGCTTCCTCTGAATTGAGGGGAAAATAGCAGGAATGCTTCCACTCAACGACAGCTATTCTGCAGGCTGGGACTCGAGTCCTTTGGAGGGGAGGGGGGCGAAAAGAAATCTATCATAAAATAACCAGTAACACAGCACCCCGTGCATAAAGACAACAGGAGTGTTTAGGTTCAAGCATTACTATTTATACATATTGTTTCCCTAGTGCTAAACAAAACAGGTTTTCCCATGCCAAAGCAAGGGATGCTGCCAGGAGAACTAGACACCCTGTCTGGATCGGACAAATAGCTTGACCTATTGACAGGGCAGCTGGATGCAGCAATATTTTACAGCAGGCTCACTTTGCTAATGCACTTGCACCAGGCCACTCTCAAAGCAACCCACGCTCCAGGAAAAAAAAAAAAATAATAAAAAAAACCCCAACAACTGAACCACAGCACAAAAACGTCACATCAAGGCGGATACCAGCAACTCTCTGGCAAACCAGCCCTGGCTGCATCAAATGCAAGGGCAGGAAACTGGGGAAGCATTCAGGGATTGCCAGGTTTCAAACCAGCCCTGCCTCTGTGCTGGTGAAAGAGGGAGGCCACAAATCATATCTGCCCAGCTTTTGAAAACACCAGTCACGGAAGCTGAGCAGAAAACACAGAAGGATGTTTTTGTTAATTACCTGTTTCTCCACTGCCCATTCTTTACCTGAAGTCATTAGTCATGTAACAGAGCGGGCAGGTAACAAAACCCAGCGACGGAGATTTATAGGGCATCTCTCAACCCCAGGGTCCTGCAGCCGGTTACAGGGCTGGGATTACGTCATGCCAGAGCTCTTCAAAGGCTCAGGGGCCAAAACCGCCCTTGGTGCAGCCTGCACCACCCCGCAGGTGCCGCTCCAGCTCACCGGGAGTTTTGCAGATCCACAGGGACTGGCTCCATCCCTCCCAGCCCCTGTGCAAGGGGAGCAGAAGCAGGATGTGTTTAAGGCTCTGTGCAGCTCAGCCTCTGCACTGTCCATGCAAGGGAAACAGGGAGGAATGCCATCAGCTCCGGGGGAGTTGAACGGGTGTAACTTAGAGCGGGATTTGTAATCAGTCCTCACCCAGACACTTGAGAAGGAATCCAGGGTTTGGCTGTACGTACACCAGAATCACTTCACAACCACTGAATACATTTAGGATGTAATTGAATCCCTCAGTGATTTTTCTTGAAGACAAACCTTATCCATTTAGGGTCGATTCTGCATCATTAAAGTTAATGGGAGTTTTGCCACTTACTTCAGTGACAGTGGGACTGAGAAGGGATCGGGGCAGAGCAGATCACTCCACACAATGCATCAGCTGCATCTCTGGCTGTCAGCTTCTCCGAGAGTCAGGAAAGGACTATCTTGCCATTATTTTGGAGAAAAGTTTACTCTTACAGGGCACAAACACTGGGACTTGATCAGGAGTCTGTGACTATACTTTGCCCTCATCCAGGCTGAAGTAAATCCCGAGGGCAGCTGCTGAAATCAGCAGAGAAGCAGTCTCAGCCTGGGCAGTGGTCAGCTGGACACAGAGGTGTTTTAGCACTGCTATTATGTGCTTCCCCCACATTGGATTTGCAAGAAAATTGCATCCTCTTTCCGGACACAAAGCTGAAGTGCAAAATACCCTTTTGATTCAAAAGTAAGTGCACAAAAGCATTTTTCCTCATAAACTGCCATGCAAACCTTTTCTCTTTTCCCCGCCAGCCATTCTCTGTGTCTGATCCCACATCTGTTTGCCCTGAGTGGAAAACACTGGCGAGTTTAAATGGCATGAGTCAACTCCCACAACCAAGAAGGGCACAGCCTAGACCACCAAATCACAGCTTATGAGTCTTTCCTAGCATATTCTGAGATAAAAGATCTCAGTTTTATTCAAACAGAGCCAAACCCTGCTGATACCTAATTTTGCTTCTATTACCTCATTAATAACCTACAGACATTTGCAGCTTACACTTCTTTATGTCTGCATTGTGGTTGTCATACTGAGGCAGGAGGGCTATTTCTTGTTGTATTTGTTTTGGGTTTAATTCCCAGTTCTAGTCTATGCCTCTGCCACCTTTTCAGGGCTGAGCTCAATTAACCCTTTTGTGTTCTCTTTGCAGTGAGCTGCAGCAGCTGACAAGAAATACATGATCTTTTAACAGTATTAATGTATACATGTGAAAATATTCATTGACAGCTTTATGTAGCGTGGCAATCACTAAAAATGGGATTTAAAGTACAAAAGTGGCATTTAGTAGTCGAGTGTAAGGGCATGTTCACAAGTCAGTTAATTGCAAACATGTTTAAAATATGTATTTTCAGCTAGAAACAAGCCTATATGCTTAAGAAATACTTTTCATATTGGTCAGACTGGCAAAACCAAAAACAAGTTAAAGTAATTTGACCACGTCAGGTAAACTCCTTAAAAAAAGGTTTTAAATGAGGGATAAAACTGTTTACAAGTTTTTAACTGCAAAATATTTCTTTTCTTCTTGTATCTTGCCAATATCAATAAAGAAACAACATGTATAAATATATATAAACAGACACTTGGCATAAGAACACATTTCATGAAATATGAGTAATAGAGCAGGAAAATTCAAAGTATATTTCTTTTTTTACTGTACTGAATGGACAGGTTACTGTAAAGAATGCATTATGTGCAGATGGATCAAAACACAAAGTGCACGCAGGATACGTAGGATGTGAGCAGGGTGTTCATTTCCAGGTAGAAACGCAAACATTTTGGTTCATTTCAGATCTCACTTACACTGCACTATTTGGTGTCATTTCATTGACTCCCATGTATTTGGACTCGAGTCCAGCAAAGCACTTAAACACATGCTTAGCTTTAAGCGCACAATAGTCCCCTTGAAGTCAAATTAAGCACATATTTACGTGCTTTGCTGGATCGGGGCCATACTACAGATTTACACAGATGTAAGTGAGCTCAGATGAGCTCAAGCCACAATGTTTGTGTCCAGATTCAAATCCAATTGGCAAATGCTTTCAAAAGCCGGAGGTATTTGGATTAGGGGTTTTGGTCCAAGCCAATCTGTAACTTTAGTACCTGAACCCGCATTTCTTGTGCGCCCAAGACTCCCATCGGCATTAGTGGGAGCTTTGGAGGCACAAGAAGTACAAGAGCAAGACCTCTGGGACTAAAGAGCCAATTTACTTAAACCCAAATTATAACATTTTTTAACCTTTAGATTAAACCAAACTCCCACCAGAGTTCAGCCCTCGCTCCACTGCATTTCTCACCCAGCACTTGGATTTTTTGTTTATCGTATTACTATTGCTTTTGGCCAGCATTCACTTTATTATATAACATTAACCAAGGAAAAACTAATGGGCACCATCAAATGGCTGTTAACATAAAGCACTTACAAACAAGTGCCATTAGTGGACCAGCAGACAGCACAGGAACTCATTTATGTTACGTCTGTTAACGTTGGATAAACACAGATTTACAGTTTTTAAACGGCGAATGATGCCTCAGTCTGGTCAGAAATTAATTTACAGGTTTTTCCACAGACTTTACAGGTCCAAGCAATTGGGGGTCACACACTGAACCCCCAGCTATGGATACATCAGCTAAGAGGTACTAGAACACACACTGACACAAAATTTCACCCACCAGCCTCTAACACAGCCAGCTTTTTCACCTGGGGCATCAGACACACGTCGGAGTCCCCTTTCTATATGGGGAAAAAAAAAACTTCAAAGCATAAGGAACAGAAGTTATCCCCTCCCACCCTGTGGCTCTAGCACACCCTGCATGGATCAAGAAGTTCCTGTTTCTGGTATTGCTCAGAGAAGAGGTGGCTACTGGCTTTGGGAAGCCTGTGGTTCCCATAAATGTGGGAAATTCCCCCAGCCCAGCACTGAGGGCAGCACAAGAAGCTGGAGAGCCCTTTCAGCAATTCCTGCCCTCTCCAGAGGATGGTCCTCATCAGCAACAGCCTCCAACACACCCCTCACCCTTGTTGTGGTCAGCAAAGCCTCTGTGGAATAGCTCTGCTGGTTTTATCAGACACCTTTATAGGATTAGCACACCTTTTCTTGCTTATTAACCAAAACCAGAGTGAGGTGGTACTATTCAATCCCCTCCACCACTGCAAATACAACAGGCTAAGCTCTCACAGCACACTGTGAGTGTTCAAGAGAAAGGCAGGCCCTCAGCACCCTTAAAACCATCTCCCTTCTCACAAACAACTGACCAGGGCAGCAGGAGACTAAGAAACACACTGGATTCTGCTGCTGCCTGATGGTCACCCAAACCTGCAGCCAGAAATTAATTATTTTGTCCCTTTTATAAGTATTTCTATACATCAAGGAAAGTACAGACAACATGGCAGAATCATAGGGCTGGAAGGAGAAACAGCAGAAGTGCTGGCAGCAAAGGGTGCAACACAAAGTGAAACTAGATGTGGCATCCAACACCAATTCCCATAACATTTTATCTGTGGATGGGGAGACAGTGCTGGGAACAGAGTGGTTTGTCATTCCCCCGAGCTAATCTCCAACATGATCTGAAAAAGCACACAGGGGAGGAAAAAAACCTCTTCCTCCCATTGCTTTGGGATTTTGTAACCAACACTGAAAAAAAAAAGGCAAAACAGTGCCAGTAGACACAATACTAAACAAGTAAAAACTTTGCAGGGAAAAAAAAAAAAAAAAAGCAGTTATTTCCCAAGGAAATATCATACCGTTTCTTGTAACATCTGCCCAAATTACAGGAGAAATAACATTTGGACACCAGGTCTGGGATGACACCTTGGGACTCCTGTTATAGCAAGTACTTACACTCAGGAGATGGAAACACCCTCAATTTTCACTGCAGGCAGCAAAAAGCAGGAGCACATTTTGCTAAAGCCCAAAACCACCCCCCGGCCCAAACCCAAAAAAAAAAAAGCAGTACCTGAGGTCATGACCCCACACACAGCTTCACCTGGAGCAAGGTGCAAAACACAATCCATGGTGTCCTACAGGACAAACAGCAAAAGACTTGGAAGGGAGAATCCTGTCTTATGCCCAGCACAGAGATGAACTTTCTGTTCCTTAATTCCCTTGCAAACAAGTGTAAAATGGAGGAACCAATTTCACCATGATGTGGCACAGCTGAGCAGGTCCCTGCACAACTCCGTGGAGGTGAAGCTCAGGAGTTGCACAATCACCCTTAAAATCTTTATTTTCTCTTTGTAGTGAGTGACCTTCACCCCTGTACCTCCCACCAGCCCTGTGTCCCATCCCCTCTCAGGCCATCTGACATGTCAGGTGCATGAACACACCCTATGAACTTCTGAAAACCTGAGAAATTCTGTTGCAATCATGGAAACAAATCAGCTGGACAGCCTGGGCACTTGAAAGGCTGTACAGGACAACATCAGGTGGGGCACAATCACAGTTCCTCAGTATATAATTACAAAAGTAGGTGCCCTGCTCTTCTATATTCCTTTTTGCTTTTTTTTTTCCTTGAAAAATATTGTACGTTAGTTAACTGCCTTTCTTCACTCGAACATTCAGGAAACCAGTAATGATATAACTCCAGTCTAAAATTTACTTTCCTTCAGATGGTGTTGCAGATCTTAACAGAGTTTTTAAAGATATTATATAATTTTTTAATTATCACCAAGATCTGTGTAACTGTAATACTGGAAAAATATCCTAAAAATTGATATAGCACCGAGGGCTAGAAAACACAAGAGTGACTGATGGGTAGTCCTGATAATTCTGTATATCAGGAAGTGGAATGAGAGATGGATAGATAACATAATGTTGTTATATAGCCACAAAAACAAGCTTATAAAGATATTCCCAGAAATTAAAGCCCAGGCTGTCTCACCACGATTCTTTGCTGTGAAATAAATGATACCTAAGGAAGAATGCAAGCCCCAAGGACACACTAAAATACAAAAAGGAGAGAAAAATCCTTATTTTAAAGAACTGAAACTGTTTTCCACTTTTAAAGAACTTGACAGAGTGAAGATTGCCCTGTATCTGCTGCCTCCACCTCTGGATGGATCCCAGGAGGAATAGCCAGCACTGAGTCCATCCCCTACCAAAGAGGGCTCTGCTCCCACACCACTTTTACACCAGTTTAGCTCCTGTGCTCTGGGGCTGCTCCTTTAACATTCTAAGAGGAAAAAACCCTTTGAGCCAGTGTTGTCTGTGAGGCTTCTGCAGCTGACAGGAGGTACAGGCTGGGGAGAAGGTAGGTCTGCTCTTGCTCCTTTGATGGCTGAGGAAAAGGTATCTTGGAGAAGAAAGGGAGAAGAAGCCCCAAGAATGAGAGAATTTGGCTGAAAACCCCAACAGTAAAACATATTTTCTCTTGCTAGCCTCCTGCAGAATATGTCTTCAAGCTATTGGCAGATTTGGACATACATAAAATATCTTTTGCTAATACATTTTCACATTAAGTTGATCCAGATACCTTCTGAAACTAACTTCCTTCTTCCAACTGATGTGTATTAGCCATGTACTTCTATTAACTCAGCCCAGTGTCAAAATACAGCAGTAGAGGTTAATATTTGGACATAGCTGTTTTTCTAGCCGTTCATATCGCTTTTATTTCCTTTCCTTTTTTGTTCTCTCCTTAACCTCTTTTTTACTGCTGTTAAATTCCTTGCTCTCATTTTTTGCAGGAGTTCAGCCTTCCAGCCCGCTCTCCAATGCTGTTAGACATCAGCTCAGGCTCAGACTTATTACTTCTGATATGTCACTCCTCAGGCAGGGAGCCTAAAGCAACACTGCTCCCTCCAGCCCTCGCAGGCTTCAGCTGGATCCTCACCGACCCACGGAGCACAGCTCTTTCTGCAGCAGGAGCACAGAGGGAATGTGTGGACCTGAAGAGAAAAGCCAGCACCTTAATTTACACTGAGCCCCTGAAACGGGAGACTAAGCAGGAGGTCAAGATGCACAGAGGTGATATAGCCGTGTTAGCTTGCTGATATCATGTATAAATATATTTCTATGTGTTTATAAATAACTGGTATAGCACTGGAGGAGAGGAAAGCAGGAGAACAGCATATTCAGGGCCTATTTAGTATATGAAAAGCACCAATCATCTCTTAAAGCAGATGTCCCGAATTATTCCTGGCAGAAAGGTGCCAGCAGAGCTGATTTGTTTGCCTCCTTCTGCTGGAAGATCTGACAGCAATCCATCAGACATGTCCCATTTCCCAGTCCTCTTCCCCCACCATCCCTGCCTCCTCTCTGCTCATCTCCACCTTATTTCCAGTGCCACCTTTTCTGCTGACAGTGAGACTGCCCTTCTTTCTAGGAACTCTGGCAGGATGAGTTTGATGGTTACTGGCTGTGATATGCACAAGGTGCATTAACAAAGTGAGTAAAAAGACATCAAATATTTTCTTGTTCTCCCTGCTCTGTGGCACCAGGAAGTGCAACATATGAAAAGGAAATACAGTCACTGGAATGAATAGTCCTTTTTTTTGCTCTAGTTTCTTCACCTTTTTTGTTTCCCACAGTGGTCTCTACATTCCCTTTTTTCATTCAAGCTACATAAATAGTTCTGGGCACTGATGAGGTCTAAACTCTGTTTAAAACCCCAGAAAGGGCTTCTAAGGTTATATCTGAGTCCTTGGACCAGCTAGAACTGGAAGAAGAAATGTTTGTGATTTAGTGTCTAATAAACAAACCGCCAAGGTCAAGATGGCATCTTCTCCCATATCCATAACAGCTTCCCTCAACATTTTGAGCTGTTGCATGTATCAGCAGTACTCCCTCCAGTGCCCAGCCATGTTTAATTTCCCTTCTATAAATGGCTTCCCAAAGAGAAGTGGGTGTGAATTATTACATTGTAAAATAGATTTTTAAAAGATGAGCCATGCCAAGTACAAAATGGTTATTGTCTGAGGAGCAAAAATAGTGGAGGTTTATCCTGTGAATTCTGGACCTAGGTTTACACACAACCAAAAGCCTGAGGGACAAGTGATTTTAATAGCCTGGTTAGAAAATGAGCCTGGAGATTGTGATGATCACTTCACCTGTAAAAACCAGGGCTCTTAAATGTATTTCAAATTGGAAATGCTTCACCTTCCAAAAATAAGTATATGTTGCTCATCCCTGGACCTAGGTCAAACTATTGCTGTTTCTTTAAAGGACCATCCCTTCCAAGGGCTATCCAGCCATGCTGGGCTCAACCTGCAGCCGCTCACAGCAGAGCTGAGTGCTGCTGCCATGGCCTGCCCAGTGGTCTGATCCAAAAGTCAATCCAGGTCTGATCCATTTTGGGAACCTGGAGTGTGTGGCACTGCTTCCCACGGCAGATCCAAGCACTGTAGGACCTGGGCTTCTAACATTTCTCCCTATTTACAAAACATTATATCCAACACCGTTACGCTGGTAACAAAATTGCAATCAGGAGTCCGGAAATTGCTAAATAAAGTCCATTTTACTGCTTAACTTCAAGGAAAACCATAAAATTATCAGTCCTCCCCTTCCTCGATATATTTTCTTCGCAGTTTGCGATGCTCCATGGAGTATTTCGCTATGTGAACTCCGTGACGGTTTGGCTCCAAATTATCTGAACATAAAACTGAGCTTATGGAGCCTCACTCAGAGGTTGTGTGGACCCTTTTTATTGGCAGAGACTTAAAAAGAACCTTAATAAACCTTATAGGCTTGAGGGACTTTTTGGTTGCTGGCTCTTGCCAGCCACACTGCTCAGGTCCCTCTCTGAGCGCCCGCGTGGAAAGTGGGCTGGAACCACAATCCAGGGATTTTATAGGGCTGGATTACCTGCCGGCATTGCCTTCTTCCTTAATAGTCCATCTCAGAGCTATTTCCTTTGAAAGCAAGCAAGTATCCTTGCAGGTGATGCTGCAAGGATACTCATAACTTAATGCAGCTTGATCACCCAAGATTATGGACACGGCCAAAACTAATAGGGTCGTCTAACACAGAGCCAGGGGGGCCATTTGCTGGTAGTGGGAAAGGGCTGGTGTGATTAAAGCTGAAGCACGTCCACCCATGTGCAAACCATGGACTCCTGACTCCATGGATTTTCCTTAAAGCATCCATTTCTCCTCAGGATTTTATTACTGCCTCCAGTGATGGTGTAATTGCACATGTAGGGCAGCAGGCCCCAAGTTTAATCTGCATTTCTCAGGGCCTAAGCTCTGTGCGGGCTGCCCGTGTTTGCACAGAGCTCAGCACAACTGGCATCCAGTCCTGGCTGCGTTCTGTGGTTGCTGTTTTAATTCAAGTCATAATAAATAATAATGTCAGGTTGGAAATAAATCTTCTGTGTTTGGTCCATGACTGATCCTTCAGCTTGGTGCATGGTAGAAGCCCCAGCTGGGAAGGTTTGCTGCATCCCATCCTGGGTCTGACTCTGCACTACCCCTTCTATCTCTGTCTCAACTCAGTTTTCACTCAGGGCATTGGTATAGTACAGATAATTTCATCTTTTCTCTCATTCTGAGGCTGGTCACTGATAATAAAGACACTGCACAGGTTTGTTCACTCATATCTCTCTGACCTGCATCATCTGGAGTGACCTAGTGCATCATTTCTTCATTTCTCAGTTACCTGGGCTTTATTAGGAAGCACAAACTCCTGGACAGTAATTATTGAGGCAGAGCATAGCTGCTTAATAGCATTTTCACAGGCAGCCAGTGACTACTGAAATATTGCTTTTTATATAAACTGAAAGAATCAGGACAAATATCTCATGCTGTTTATGTTTTACAATTAAGAAGTCTTCATTATCGCTGTAAATCATCATTATAATGGCACAATTACAATGAAACAGCGAAACTATAAAGCAGTGCAGTTAGCTCAGATACAGCTGATATCACTTTGCTTTTCAGTTTTGTATATTCTTAGACCAATGCTCCATGCCAGTCCCTGTAGCCAAAAATACATCAAGAGCCTAAAAAAAGTAAAATAGAAACATCACTTCAAAATTATTTCAAACAACATATTTCCTTTTTTTTTTTTTTTTTCCTTTATACAGAGCCACAAAGAGAATGGGAAAGATTAAAACTCACCAAAAGCATTGCTTAAGTCCTCACCAAGGTGCAAGTAAATAAAACGTGCCACGGTAAGTTCAAATCGCAAAGAGTTTTCAAGAGGGGAAGGTTAATCATTTCTGTCAAACGTTGGAAATGTTAAATGGTTTTTAAATCAAAAATATAGGCACCACCAGTGACTCAAGCTGTGCTTTAGACATGTTTGGGGTGATTTTTTTCCAGCAGTCGGTGCTTGTCTCTCACATACCTTCTGTTTGTCTGAGATGAAATCGGGAGGCAATAAATGGAGCACTTACTGGAGGAACCAGGTATTTGCAGCAGCAGAGCTATTTGTTCAGAAAGTACAAATTCAGGCTATTTGGAGAACCACAGTCCTTGGAAATGGAATGGAGAGGCCTGCAGTGTAAGCCAGAGGTGCTGGACACCTCCCATACCCCTCAAGTGCCCACCACAGCCCTCAGAGGTCTTCAACCCATGGGATAGATGGGGCACAGTGGGAAACAAGGATTCAGAGTCACCACAGTCCCACCATCAGCAGTGTTCTTATTTCATCCTAATGGCTAAAATGACTCTTAAATGAGGCCAGATTATAGGGCCAACCTAATTCACTTAGACTGATGTAAATCCAGGTATCTGTTACAGCATCACATGTAGGGGCTCACCGCAGAGCAAAAGCTGCTGATAACCACCCCCACCCCCAAGGATGAAGGGAAGCAGATTCCTCCCAGCCAGAGCCAGTCCAAGGCCCATTGAAGTCGGTACAAGCTCCTTCAGCTCCAGTGGGTTTGGGATAAGGCCCACAGTGAGTTCTGAGCCAGCTCTGCTGCCAAAACGCAAAATCCTTTTCCATTGGCTTTGCCAGTTTGGTGTGATACATGTGTGAAGGAGCTTGGGGCAGGGGGGGAAGTTTTTGAGGGTTTGTTTTTTTAAAACTGAGGAATGATTTCACCCTTGCCAGCATGTGGACTTTGTGCAAAAGAGCAGGAGAGGAGGCGGGAGATCTTTTTCCCAAAGTCATCAGCTCCCGTCTGCAGCATCCCAGCAGAGGGTGGATATGTCCATCACAGGGACCCCTGGGTCCCTAAGGCCAGCTTAATTCACTCTCCATGCTGCAGAAGGGCAGATCTGGAGTCATGGGTGGGCATCAGTACAGAGCCCTGCTCACCACACTCAGCTGAAACAGAAGGAGGCCTGATAAAACATGGGATGTGGTAGAAAAGTATCCCTCAAACACTGGTGAGCTTCCTATGCCATTATAACAGGACCTGCTGCAAGCTGGTATCATTTTTATCCCATTTTCCCTATAAAACAACACTGCCCTGAGCCATCCTTCAGCTTTCTCTGCCACTCAGCTCTCTCCCCACTGCCTAGTTTTATGTTGCACATGTCCCACACAGGATGCTGTTGCCCCTTTGGCTTTCCAGGGGAAGGGCTCTGCTTTCCTGTGGCTTTCAGAGCATGTAGCCCGGCCAGTCTCAGAATTAAACTGGGGCTTTTCCAGGCTGCCTCAGTATAAACAGTTTCAGTAGGGCACATGTTATACGGTAAGATCATCCGAAACCAAACATTTTCCCACTGCACACAATAAACATCCATAATAAATTACATTATACAAAATATATTTATGGCTAATTTTTTAATTTAAACCACCTGGGAAATTTTTGTTCGGCTGGTTGATATGAAGGTCTCAGTATTCTGGTAATCTAATGATATCTAATAGACAAAATAGTATGATGTTACAGCAGTCTCAAAGCTTTCATTTTCTGTATCCCTCTCAGAGATCAAACTGGCAGAGCCTATATTTCTTGAAATTTTATACATAATTGGTGATGCAATTGCCAAAAATAACCTATTCATAGAAGTCTTGCTCTTCTGGTTTCTAACTTACTGTAATCATGGAACGGAGCAGCGCGCTGCTTTGCAATGGAATATGGGTTTGGGTCAGGGAGCAAGGGCTACGATTGTGTTCAGTTTCCATTCTGTGGATTATTTTACAGGCAATTTAAATTTAGTTTGGAGTTTAAACAGGGCTAAAATGTAGTGCACCCATTCAGACATATAAGCAATTCTTCAGAAAAGAAATAAAACTGTAACTTGGGTATATTTCTTTTCTGAACCAGAATTTTGCTCCAATATAAGATTTTCTAAACAAAAGCTATCGGTGTCGAAGGAGACAAGAGTGCTTCTGTTCCATAAATTAAGCCCAGAACTGTAATCCTTCCACCATAAAACTCTCATGCTCATCATGGATCAGCCAAGATTTCCAAAAAGACTCAAGACCATCACAGATCTCTCTCTAGTCAATACAAATCCCAGCTCAAGCCGTGCTGTGGATCTGCAACGAGCGCTGGCGGCTTGGTAGTTGCTGGACTCATTTTAAAGTGCAGCCCATAGCTTTAGCTACTTCCTTGCCTCCTGTTTTTCCTGGGACTTGGAGGCCATGTGGTACATTTCAGCCTTAACTCTGAATTTCCTTTATTCAGAGATCAAACTCTGACATTCCCTCAAGGTAGTGGGGGTTGTGTCGTTGCGTATATCCCAGTTTAAAAGATAATGCTTCACTGAAACAGACCACAGCATTAAACCCTGAAATAAAACGAATTGTATTTCACTTCCCAACTCTTATTGCTGGATTAACTCACATTTCTTTCTCTTTGTTACATATTTAGCACCAAATACAATATTCATTGCAGGCTAGCTTCCCTCCTCCCACACGTATCCGTGGCTGCCCTTTCTTCCAGCAGCACTGGAGAAGGCAATGCCTCAGCATAGCCTAGAAATGCAAACAAAAGGGAGGGAACATAAAATCAGTGACTGATCAGACAGGGCTTCTTTATACCCTGAGAATTTTGATTTTTTTTTAAATTTAAAATGGCAGTGAAAAGAGACAGAGTCTTGGGGAAAACAATATTTACTTCTCCTTAGCTTCTCCATCCCCTTCCCTACCTTGCCGTTTCTCTGCCCAGCAAACACCTCCCTCCATCAGCTCCTGCACCAAAGTGGTCCTGGAGGTGCTTCCTGATGCTTACTGGTCTATATCATGAACTCTGCTGGTCTTGTCTGGGTGTCAACAACTGCAGCAGGAACCTGTTGCACAGGAACCTGGCAGGAACCCACTGGAAATCCATCACAGAGCAGTGATCAAACCACTGACCCCAGACCTCATTCTCTGTATCCAAAGCTCAGCTCCCACACCCTGTTCTTCCTTCCCATCTCTGAAAAACCCATCATTGCCTTTGCCCTCAGACCTGGGGATGGGGCACTTCTGAGGGTGCCTGTGATCCAGGTAAGCAGTGCTGAGGATGGAAAACACTTTGAGCCAGATGTTGGTTCTGCGTTGTCAGAGCTGAACCTGGGATTTTTAATGACCATTTAGTTTTTAAGTGCATTCCTGTGATCCCAGCCTTGAGCTTATATCTCCATGTGAAACTGCACGGCTTTAACTGAGTGCATAGATTATAAAATCAGGAAGAGTGGTCTGGTCTGCTACCCCTGTATAACACAGGCTACAGGAATTCCCTAAATTAATTCCTGTTTGGACTAGCTCATATCTTTTTAGAAAAACAGCCAACCTTAATTAAGACAAAGGAATTCCACTGATGTTGAAACCCACCCAGCTCTCAGTAAATAGTTTTGCTGGTTAAATACCTTCATTACTTAAAACATAAACTGCATTTCTAATCTGCATTTGTCTAGTTCTAGCTCTGTCTACTGAATACCATGACACTTGCATCTGCTAGTTTGAACACCATGTGGAATTAAACCTCTTTCTGCTCTTCATAAGCCACTTCTTGCCTAACTAAACTGAAATGATGTAAAACTGATTGTATTAAATTACAGCAAAAGAACACCGACTTGCTCCAAAAATGACAGCAAACCTAGTTAAATTTTAAATAAACAAATATTATGAATTCTTGGTTGGAAACCTAAGTGTCTGAACAAGCCCTTCCAAAGCTAAAGTACATTTGTTTTAAAAGTGGTTTACTGCAAAGCAAGGCAATTTCTGTGGACAAGGTTTCATTAGCTGAGATTTATAAAACTCCATCTGCTTCCCCACTGCCCTTTCCTCATCCACCTTGGGCTGTGGCAACCACCAACACTTTCTTTCTTCCACCACATACCTGTCCTGGCAGAAAATTCATCCCACTTTCTTCTTCAGCAATACATATTTCCTTATCAGGGAGCTGTGCTCCCCAGGACAGGCAGAAATACCTTCTCTGTCCAGCCACCTTTACTCCCATGGGAAGGCAGTAAATATTTTACAATGGATACTCCCGCCACGGAAGCACACAATTAATGTATTTGGGAAGCATCCCAGGGAACAACACCCAGGCTGCTGCATATCAGTACTGTGTTCTCTACATGCACCCAGAACATTTCAGAGCCTTTGTGGGTGTACAGATGTTGGTATCAGGACTACAAGCACCCCAGGAGCCTGTGCATACCACAATGTCTCTCTAAACTGTACACTGTACACATATTAACTACAGTTACAAATATCAAATGGATTTACCTGCTTTCCTCTCTCTATGTGCTCACACAGACATAGGTATTATGCACATAAATAAATCTATCTCCGTGGCATAAGCAGAGAAGTATGTTCTGAACACACATGTGTGCACACATCTCTGTGAGCACAGCCACATCCACACTTACGTGCACTTAAATAAGTAGGTGAATAGGTGAATATGAACACTAATAGCCATTTATGGAAACAACAATGAAAGCTGTCCCTGGAGCCCGCCTAGGCTAGGGCAGCCAAAATGATTGAGTATGTACAGGGCACTGCTGCAGCAATGGCACTCACTTGGGCCTCCTTTTAGAAATGATTAATATTTAACCGACTTGGTGAACCTGGCTTTGGTTTTAGTTATGATTAGATAACAAGGTGCACAGAGCTGTCCCACTGAGGACGTGGTGGGATGTCTGAGCAGCTGCCACTCGTGCTTTGCAAGAAGACAGACAGAAAGTGAGAAGGGGAGAGATAGGAGACAGTGAAAAACAACAAAAAAACCCAAAAGTGCTCCGCTCCGTTTGTGTTTGTTTGGAAAGAAAAGGGGGAAAAGCAGCCCGAGAGGCCGGTGTAATAAGATGCTGTAGCTTTCATGAAAGAGGTGAAATAATTTTAAACACAGACACACAATGAGTTTATTTATTTAGAAAGTTGTTAAATAGAGTCTGGGAATTCAAATATTCAATGTTGACATTGTACAGAGCTGGCAGGGAGCCAGCCCCAGCTCTCCAGAGGGACCCAATGGCCACGGCGCCCAGGCCCTCGCCCCTCCCAGCCCACTAACTAGGTAAAAGCCATTAGTTATACCCACAAGCAATATCTGAATCCGAGTCAAATAATGTTGCCTCAGCCAGCCAACTTCAAAGGCGTGTAAGTGTGTTTGGCTTTTTAGTGCTGGAACTGCAGCAATATGTCACACTTTTGAAAGAGTTTTGTAAACAGTTCCTTCCCCTTTGTAGAAACATTTCTGAAGTTTCTTGTACCCCATGTAAACAGCGTTAATTAACAAGGGTTACATTTTTCATTTACAAGCAGGGCTGTATTAATAACGAGCTCGACTTTCGGACCGTCCTTTCTCCTTTGTGTCCTTTCTCTGCCCGGCATCGCGGCCGGCCCGGAGTGGCCGGGGAGCAGCCAGGAGGCACCGCAGAGCTCAGCCCTGGGCTCGGGAGACAAAGTTGGTCCCAAATTCAGGGGTGGCTGTTGGCCCTGAGTAAGAGAGAAGGATAGAAAGTGGGGAGAGGGGAAAAAAAAGAAGGTGG
>VXBB01014223.1:143265-160593 GCA_013399915.1 Illadopsis cleaveri | reverse complement strand
CCCCCTCGCGGCCGCGGCGCCGCACTGCAGGGTGCGGGCAGGCGGGTGCGCACCCCGCGCTGGAGAGAGAGACAGAGAGAGGGCACGAAACCCTCCCAAAAAACGGGTCTGGATGGGACGCGGGTTTAGGGCCCGGTACCGGGGCCTGCCGGGAAGCGGAGCTGGCTCGGGGTTTGCAGCAGGGCTGGAACGAGGCTGTCCCTGGTGGAAGTGCCGCTGAAAACATGCGGCTGTAAAGAATGAGATGCATTCATCGGCGCGGAGACACGCACAGCGCAGCGGCCAGCTCTGCACAGCACTCCCCGAGGAATGTTTCCCTGTGAAAATGGTGCGGGGTGCCAACTATGAAGCAGATCTTGTTTCTGCCTGTAGGAAGGACCTGGGTTTCCACAACATTGAGACTAAAAGGAAAACAGAGGAAAATGAACGGGCCAGAGGCAAGACTGAAAGAGCGGCTTGGAGGCCNCACGCACACGCCTGCACAAAGCCTCGCTGTCTGCGCCCTGCGCTGCTGCCTCTGTAAACGACTTTAGAGGAGCGGCAGTGCCCGCGGAGTCCCCGCCGCCCCCTCGGGAGCGCTGCTGGGGCCGCGCTTGCGGAGAGATCCGCGGGGAGCGGCGGCTGAACGCGGAGTAGCCGCGCGGTTCTGCTCCCGTAGCGGGGTCTCTCCCGGCCCTGCGCGCTCCCGCAGCGCCCTGCGCNCACGCACAGCGCAGCGGCCAGCTCTGCACAGCACTCCCCGAGGAATGTTTCCCTGTGAAAATGGTGCGGGGTGCCAACTATGAAGCAGATCTTGTTTCTGCCTGTAGGAAGGACCTGGGTTTCCACAACATTGAGACTAAAAGGAAAACAGAGGAAAACGAACGGGCCAGAGGCAAGACTGAAAGAGCGGCTTGGAGGCCACTATGGTAAATGGGGACACGGAGAACTAAACCTGATTTTCTGCTTCCTGGCAGATTTCCTGTGTTCCTTTGGTATTTGATTACATTCCCTCACCCCTCACCTGAAATGGACAGAGGCTTCCCCAAACCCAAAAGCTGGAGGTCTCTGTTTTGAGGCGCACAGCAGAGTTGTTTGTCTCTGTCCTCAGTCCCACTAGAAGATGGTGATGCAGGACCACCCCTGAACATGAAACAGGACTCACATTATCTAACTGCAACCAAAAAAAGTGATTTACCCCTGTACCACAGAGAGGTGCAATCGATATCCCCAACTCAAACTCTTTTCCAAGACTAAAAGCACTTTCTGGACAAAAATTCATATCCTCCTATCTTCAGGAGGTCACCCCCAGTATTTCTTGCTCTTAAAGGAGCATCAGTGGAGAAACGCAATTGGAAAAATTAAAGAGTAGGAGGGGGGAAGTAATCACAGGCCACTAGAGAAAAACAAACATGTTCTGAATGTAGACAAAACATTGAACAGAGGGGAATTAACAGCACTGCAAATCAAAAGGGGAAAATGTCAGCAAAGATCAGCAGAAAGTGAACATCCTATTTAAAGCAAAAATAGAAACAATCGAAATCACAGAGAAACACAGAAGGGGAAAGGATTTTGAAAAGCAACTTAAAATCAAAATAAAGGAATGGAACAAATTTTACTCTGTATACAGTGATAGTTAAAGCTGATGCACGAATATTTTAAAAAATGGAAGTCTCACCACGAAGGTGGGTCAGCGCGTGAGAGAAAACCTCAGCTGATCAGACACAAGAGTTTTGTGATTTATACCCATTGGGCCAAGCTGGCTCTCATTCTGCAAAGTGAACTGGGCAAGGCTGGAAAATCCCTGCAGAGGATGAAAGGGGATTTCCCAGTATGTCCCATAACCTTCCCCTTCCTCCCTGACCTCCCCAGTGATTTTCCAGAAGGAAGGAGCTGGGGACTGGTGAGGTCTGGCCTTTGAGGAGCTGTTGTCCCCCTGGGCCAAAGCAATGAAGATGAACAACAGGGGCTGCTCAGCTCTAGCAAGTCACTAAAACACTCTGGTGAAGCACAATTTCTTCAGCTGAAGCCACGTTCTGAAACAGGCCATGAAGACTGGGGAAGATTTGGATATTAGTCTGTTTAAAGAAAATACAACAAAATGTACAGAGTAAAATAGTAATGGGATGATGGTAGACAGGCTTCCAGAGCTGGTAGTGCTGAAATAAATGGAATTTTGAAATGAAGAAATGAAACCCTCTCTTTGTGTGGTGAAAGCTGTGTCATGACCAAGGGCTGTCATCACAAACCTGGGGCTCCCCTGTTTTAGGGCTTTATCTGCTTTCACTCACGGTGTAACTTCCAGGCAGGAGTGGGCTTCTTGCTGCTTGTCTTTAAGGGAACCACAAAGGCAGGTTAACACATCAGCCTTTATAAAATCCACAGCCCCATTTTTCCCCTTAAAGCATAAGGAACACATTCATATTTCACTCTCATTTCTCTCCAGTACAAAAGCACAGGGTCAGAATTAATGAGCAAAGTATTTGTGTGACGTTTTATATTGTATTGGCATTTATATAGTGCTTTTCACAGGCTTCATGTCAAAACCCTTTACAGGGCAATAAATCATATACCTTTCCTGATGAAATTGTATGTAGGCAATTGGGCACCTATCCTGCCCTCAGCAATGTCCCACATGCGAGACACGGGGAGTGTGATGAAACCTGCAGAAGTGGGTCTGAAAAAAATGGATGTAGGTCAAACCTTCCCCCCTTAATATCCTGCAACACGTTAAAAAGTCTTTAGAGTCCACTTGAACAGCCACAGGAAAGACCTAACCTTAACATGACAAAGCTTCTATTACAGTCTGAATTACTCAACATGCAAATCGAATTGTGGGTCTTACACTTAACCCCAGGTTTTTTGCCTCTGAATTTAAACAAGTTGTCCATTTACATGGAAAATAAGGAATTTTTTTCAATTTAATTCATTTCTAAAAATAGTGTCCATTCACAAGGCTGAACCCAAGTACCGAAATTTGGTTGTTTTGGTTGTTAGGCTTTCTGTTAGCATTCACAACTATCTCTCCTGACACGAAGTCTGCAATGTGACAATGCATCTCTGCCCTGCTGGCGTTTCCCTTCTTATTTGCAGTTTTTCAGATAACGAAGAGTAATGAAGTTCTGAGCACCGTATGCCCGATTAGACTGACTCTTTTACACGTTTATTTGCATTCCTGCCGTGTTTCCAAAGCCACTTCGGGGTAAGAAAAAAAAAAGAAAAAAAAAAAAGAAAAAAAAAAGGAAAGTCGATTAAAGTCTTTTGGGGGTTGGGAAGCCGGAGTTCTGCTCCTCTGCCTGTCTGGGGGAATCACAGCGCTTTGCCCAGTTAAGGGATTTTTGGATTCCATTGGTGCCAAAGGAGGCTTTGTGGAGAGCCCCTCCCTTTCAACCCAAGCCCCGAGACGGCACAAAGGCAATGGCTCAGGAGCAAATGGAAAATCTTTGCAGTAGCTCAACACCATTCGAAAACCACTTTTCCACCTCTGCTATCTGTAACACATGAAAACTGATAACATTCTGCACATACTGGCTGACAGTTCAAATGCATTAGAACCAACACAGTTATGATTTATTAGCCGGAAGAGCTGTTAGAATAATTTATAAACGTAAAAGAATAATAATAATAAGTGCTGCTCTCCACCAAACAGACATTTAGATTACTTAATCTAAAATCAAAGTAATCCAGAAGTAGAACAAAAGGTAGAAGCACATTGCCAGCTCCATGAAGTGCCGTGGGCTGTGTTAGAAGGGGAGGGTTCTTGCATCTCTGCAGAGGTGATTAATGTCCTGTGAGACCTGAGCACTCGCCGTGCAGATGCACAGCCAAGGAATGAACGAACCTCGCCTCTTCTTTCTTTGAGTTTTGTGTCAAGAGCTCTGCGAGGAACTCAAATTCACACACTGTTGTGGTGCTCTGACGGTCAACAGAGCCTAATTTTATCTCTTGTTCCCATCTGAGTACACAACTTATTTACCACTTTAAAGAATGATCTGTAAATAATACACATGCACGGACTTCACTGAGATGGATGACAAGGATAATTAAAATGGTCTTTTCAGTGGGAGACACTACCAGCACCAGCAGTTAAAGCTGAAGTTCAAGAGTAATCCACACATTAAAGCCTGAAATTTCTATTCTCTCTGACAGTAATACATTTGAAGATTAAATTAGACAAAATGTTTGTTAAAACAAATGGACTTCTGTTAGCATTCAGGATTATGCTCCCAGTCAATCTTTATTATGCTTTTGGTCCTATATATTCTAAAGGTCTCAATTTCCTATTTCCATAATTTTTTGATCAATTTTGTTTAAACTGGGAGCCTTTTACTTTTCACTTTAAGAATTACTGCTTCTTCTTAAAACTTCTAGCAGGTTATGGTCTCTGGAATGAGTACTAAGAAAAAGGAAACAGGCTAAAATAAATTACTATCTAATCTAACCCATCTGACTACTTCTAAGGTACCTATTATTGGGGTATCAAAGTACTAGATCTCTGATAGCATGTGAACTTTGATCTTAAATTGGACCTCCAATAACATTTTTAATTAAACATCTTATTTGATGCCTGCTGGAGCTAAAATGCAAATAATGTCACATAAAGAATGAAAGTTAAGAGAGCAAGGAACAGAAAACGATGGCTGGTTATAGTTTGGTAATTGTACCAAAACAAAGAACCCCATCCTTCAGACCCTGTGGAATTAAAACAATCAGCCTCAAGGTCCAAAGACTGAGCAGAAACTACCTAGAAATGAAAAACATTTTTAATTTATTAAAATTAATAGCGAATAAAATAGTTTGTCAGAAGCAAATCTGAGGTACTTACAAGAATCACTTCGAAAAATTGTAAAATGTTTTTACTTTGTTTGCCCTCCAGCACCCAGCAAAATATTCCATTCTGTTACAATCCTTCACTAGGAATTTTGTAGGACTTCCACACTGGCTGAGACAAACCATGTTTGTCCTCTTTGAAAAGTGTTTCCAAATCACTTTGTGCATAGGAATCATTGCTATTAAAGCACGAATTCACTGCCAGGCTTTATTCATCTACATTCAGAGTTGATTTGGAAGCGATTTCTGAGAGACATAAAGAAGAAAAGCATCCTCAGAGCACTTCTGTTTCAATTTGTGGAGGCTTTTATGGGAGCACACATCGAGCCACACCTTGTATCAATAGAGGGCACACACAGACAGCAGCTGACAGCAGCCCAGGCTGTTCAGTTCCTCCCTCACCAGATCAGAATTACTCCCTTGTATGTTATGTGCTGCTACTTCTGCTTAGGACATGAATACAGATAGCACTGCTCAGAACTTTCTGCTGGATATGGAATCCCCAAAGGAATCCATGGCACTTAAACCCAATGTGTATCAAAACCCCTTCAAGTGCAGTGTCACCATACTTTGACTACAGAGTAATTATTTTTAAAAATGTCTCTGCAAGTTTTTTCTAAAATATTCCCATTTGTTTCTTTCATTCTGCACTCATCACCATAATAAGAACACACTAAACTGCTCTTAGACCTTTTTTTTTTTTCCCCAGAGGAGGATGAGTATATGTGAAGTGATTTGTAAGATTTAAACTTTTCACTTTGATACAACTCCATGTAAAGATATGACCACTCTGACAGCTCTGAAGCCTCTTGGCATCTGCTGCCTGGAAGAAGGCAGAGTACAATCCCTGGTCATCCACACTTATCTGAGGTCAAAATTCAGCTCTTTTCTTCCAATTGTCACAGATAATGACAAAACCAAAAATATATAGCCACAACTGCAGCAGGCAGTAAATAACAATAGATATCAGACTCCAGAAGGAACAATGATGGAATTTACACTTATTTCACACTGCAGCTGGCACTCCTAACTTCAGGAACCGAAAAAGCCCATGAAGGGGAAGAACCAATTCGTGATTTCCTTCAGATGAAGCATCAGGGCTGGTGCTGATGAGGGGATCAGCTCCAGCAGAGCCATCCCATCACCTGCCAGTCCCTTGAGATCCCAGCAGACCCTCCCTGATCACACAGCAATGCTCCACCCATGTCTCATATTTGATCAGGATCTGCCAGTTCTGCACAGGAGAACCTGTGAAGAACAAGTGACAAAACCCTAGAGAAGAGGCAGGAGAGCAAACATCTCATTTTTCTCCTTCACATTTCCTAAGGTAACTGTGGTTTAGCCTTTTGGTTTTCATTTTTCAGGGAAGTCCTTAAGCCTAGTTCACAGCAGTCTTTATGGCTGAGAGCTCATTCATCAAGAGCAAAATCTCACATGCAAAGTTCATGACAGAGTGGTGAGGTGCAAAGTTGAAAGAGAAGGAAAATAATTTTTCCCATCCCAGAAATCCTTTCAGAATTTCAGAAGCACTCTCAATCACAACAAGATGACCTTAGAAGTGGGATTTGCTTGTTGTTTGGGGGTTTTGTTTATTTTTACAGAAGCTCAGGGAAAAAAAAAAAGGCACTCTAACATCATCATAACTGAGAATTAGGACTCTCTTGGAATGTGAAGACTTTGGGGGTTAAATCCTTCTTCTCAGAGAAGCAGATCAGAGTTAGAGCCCACCCCCCTCTAAATCCTAGCCTGAAAAGAAACATTTTATTACAGAAGTTTCACTGAAACTGGCGTGTTCCCACAAAATGTTTCAGTGGTGAGAAATAAAGAGTTCCCAAGTGTAAAGCACTGCCAAAAAATTCCCTATCATTTCTAGCCAGTGAGCAAGGAAATGTGTTATTTTGCCATCAGTGGAGGAGGAAGCCCCTGTCCCAGTGGTGCTGTAAGGTCACGCTTCATCTTGTCCCCAGCAATTTGTGTGTGCACCCACAATTCCAGGTACCTGGGATAATGCAGGGCCATTTTCTAATGCATTTCAGCAGTTTGTATTGCAAATGCCTGCATAGAAACAATAAACATGGCTAAAGAACACAGGCAGAAAGCTACAGTGACCTCCCTTCTATCTTTTTACAGCATACACACATCCACACCCCTTCATGATGTATGAACAGACTTCGGAAAGAAATCTTTCCAAAATATTTGCTCTTCAAAGTTATAGGCTTTTAAAAGAGAGGTGGGATCCAGGTTTCACCTCTGGCACTTAGCACTTGCCTCTTGTTCCCATGTTGGGAAGGGCTGGGAAAGAGCAGCTCTTACTTTGCCTGAAATTTGTCAGAACTCAAACTCTTTCTGGAGGACAAACTAATCAACCTACGCTAACTCCATCTCTTTCCCAAATTTTCTTTGCTATCCCCAAACAGGCAACACAACACCTGCTGTTATCCCAACAAAGCAAGTGCTACCAGGGAGGAAAAGCACTTTATGTTACAGAGCAAAGAACTTCTCCACTGGCTTCTCCCAAACAAAATCCAGCTGAGCAAAATAAATCCTGTTTTCTCACTGAAGAAGTCCTCATGCCTTCAAAACACCCCTGAAAGGACTTAAATGCTTCATCCAGTTTTTAATTAATTCTATCTAGACACACAGCAGTCTGAGAAGCTGCAGTGTTATATATATAACCTCCTTACGTTTCACTATTTACATTGTGTTATTCTCTGGCTATTTCCCAACTTTATTCACCCACCCTAGAGATCAATATAGGCACCAAAATAAAATATGATCTTATCTTTGCACTGCACAGAGAAGCAAAACAAAATTTCTCACGGGAGACAGGGGTTAAGGCACTGGACTGGGTGTCAGAGAAGTGGTGTTCTATTCTTGGCTCCACCACTCACTTGCTGTGGGAGCTTGTAGAGCAAGATACAGAGCAGGAATGGAGACTCCAGCCAAGAAATTTCTCCTCTGTAACTTTTCCTTTTTCATTATGCATGAGAGTGAGTTTTTCCAGCGTCCAAGCACACATCTGAAAGCTGGGGAAACACGATTCTACCAAAATACAGAACCAGCAGAGAAAGAAAACGAGTGGAAAACATCAATTACAAAGTTTTCTTGGGCACCTCTGAAGAACTGAAACAGAATCTCTACTCACACAGTGAAGATAGAGAAGAAATTCAGCCCCAGCAGGCAGGCACTGCTCCAAGGACTGCACTGGACCTGCACATGGGCTGACTTTGGTCTGCTGTGCTGCTACTCCTTGATCTATTTGCTGTTTCAGACAAGTTTTCTGAGACAGTGAACAACAAAGAATCAGGTCAGGGGCAACAGGGTTGCTTTGGGTTTTTTTTTTACAAAAATAGGAACTTACACTTCGGTTTTGAAATAAGCAATCTGACATTAAAAAGTAAAAATAGACTTTATTGGGGCAATTCTTGTTCAAAAGCCATAGCTAAGACTACATCCACACCTGGAGTAACAAACTGCCTAAATTAAGAATGACAAACTCACAGTTAACTCCTGCTGGAAGCAGTATTTCCTTCCCCAGGAACAGACCAGGCATTACTTCTTGCTTTAGGTAATAGCTATGGTTTAATGCACAAAATGGAAACATTACTAATCATTTTGGGAGACCTGAAGAAACAGTAAACAAGCAGGTCCTCACTTGGCATGGCTGGATCTTGTTCTACCATGCCAGCTAATGACTGAAGGGAGAGATTTTTGCAACTACAGTGCTCTGTGTGTAAAATACATCATGAAACTGATTTATCCTGGCCATAGTTATTTTTAATCACACAGAAAATTTGCCCACATTCTGCTCTGAGCTGTGTTCTAGATGTTCAGTGCACACTCAACTCGTTTGCTGACAGTTTTACAGCTGGGTCTCAGACCCTTTAAGCTCACAGAAACAGAAAGCTAATCCAGTCATAGAATATTCTTCAATATTAACCTTTTCCCTAAACTTTGTATAAGATATAAGGGAATAGTATATACCTTGTTTTATCATTTTAAGAGTCTTATGAAATCAAAGTCTGACCAATAACCTCACAAAAGCAGCTGCTGTGTAGTGTCAATTCTCAAACACAGGTGACTCTGCTTCTATTATATAATAAAATACACTGTCTTGGCCAACAAGAAGAAAATTTCTTATTCAGTCAATCCCTCAAAATGCCAAGTTTTCAGAAACTTTTGGTCTGAGAGTCAGGCACACCTGGACTCCTTTAAGGAGTCCATAGAATATATCCACTCATAAGTGATTTATTAAAAACGTTCACAGGAAATATTGGTCTCCTTACCTACAAAGTGTTTTTTCCCCTCTTCCTTTTTTGATGTCAAACCTCTAATATTTCTGATTTTTCAGGGCCTGTAACAAACTGTCCCAGGCAGTTGCTCAGGAAGGCAAACAAGCTTCTTGATACACGAGAAAAATCCTTCCAATTTCATACTTTAAACATTTTTCTATATTTAATTTATTTTAATTGCTTTGGTATTATGTAACTGCAGCTTTTAATCTTTAATCTAAGTGCAAGCCACACTTGATATATAACAATTATTCCTTAATAAAATGTAATTATAAAAAATTCAAGGCAGTCTCAGGGAATGTGCAACTGACACTGTTAATATACCTGAGGGATTATTTCCACACTTACATATATTAGCCACTATATAAAACAAAGGATTTCTTGGGACATTATCAACAAAGGAGAATTCTGGTTTTTTTAAAAACCTGCTTTTTACTGATTGCATTATCAAGTTCAATTTTATTAGCTTGCATCTTCTGGGAAGGATATGATTTTAATAATGTATAAAAGCTTTGCCTGGTAGTTGGCTGTTGGCTTTTGCTGGCTGCTTAATGTAATCTGTAATTACTGGAGCAGCTCCTATGTTGGGCAGTGCTTTAAGGTCACTGGAAAGCTCTGCTGGGTTGTACGTGGTGTACAAGAACATCCCTCTGCTGATTGATGGCTGCACCCTATGGAAATGTTTTCATTTTGTCCTTGAAGCATTCCTTTAAGAAATCCTGTCAGTACATACCTCCCCTTGTCAAACAGCAACCTGGGGCCAGTCCATGATCTGCCTTTGTACCAACGAGCTCTCAGTGAAATCTCCTTTGGCTCTCACATTTGGTTCCCAAATCTTCAGCCAATGAAGTACATCTCTCTTAATTGTTAGACAGGGCTCATTTAAAAAGCACAATTCACCTTGCACAAACTTTAAGATGGAAAACACTCGAAGCCCTCGCTATACATTTTTTTAAAAAAGGGAAATAAAATGTTGCAGGGCTTGGCTTTGGTAAAGTAGACTTCCACCTTTTTAAATATTGCTCCTTCTTGTGTATATTTTTTCTTTAAGTTGAAAAATCCTGAACTATCTGAGACAGCTGACCAGAACCTGCAGTTGAGTGACACAATTAAAACATGATGTGAACAGGCTTTATGACAAGACTAAGCTGGATTTAAAGTGTAACATTGCCAAGCCAGGAAGTCACCTGCAGCTTCCTGTGTCACCTGTGGCTTCATGTGTCACCTGCTTTGGTGGTACTAGCAAGATAAACCTGGAAATAGAAGCAAAATGCTGGAAATATTCCAGAATTGCTGTATCCCCAAGCCTTTTAAGCTTGAACTCTCCACTCACAAGATTTCCATGAAATAGATTGACAATTAAACCACTGTGTTAATCACAGAGTCAGCAATTTGTGCTTATTACCATCACTGGACAGAAACCAGCTTTTTGTCCTGGTGGTGTAAGTTTGTTACATTAAAAAATGGCATTTCTGAGAAAAAAAAATCCTTATGGAAAATCCCTGTGATTGCAGAATGAAAAATCAACTTGGTAGAAAAATGAATACCAAAATGCTTATTAATGGGTACTTTTTTTTAGGTACTGCATAACAATTTTTGTACTGCCTAACGCTACTTATAGATTCTATACATTTATTTCTGGGAAATTGTTCACTGAAAGGTTCCTGTGATTTCACAAGGAGAATCATGAATGTCTACTGTCATTTTTCAGAATTTGCCATCTATTCAGTTTCAAATTCATGGTGACTGCTCTTTTTGAAAGCAATTAGAACATGGACATATAAGTCATAGGAATAGAAAGCTATAAAATACTTCATAAATAATATTTTGGTATTAAAAACACCAACAAAGAATCATTATCTTCACTTCCAACAAAACAAAACAAAACAAAACAAAAAAGGCTCCCTGAGAGGAGTTTAATTTTTTTTTTCAGTATAGAACATCATGTTTTAGTGAGTTGGTTACCTGTTTTCTCAGGGAAATTTATTCATTTCATGTTCACTGAACAACCTGCTGCTCTGTGGTTTGGGGCATCCTCATCTCCAGTTCCAGCCAACAGGAACTGTGGGTTTTGTGCATCTCACAGCTCACAGGACAAAAGTTTCTTCTCAGGACAAGATCAATTCAAACTGTAGATAAGAGCCACAAGGACTTTTTTTTTCTAATATCAAAACAACTTAGCTCTTTTTTCAAGTTTAAACCTGCTGCAAGACCAACATGGGTGTAAACTAAACATATTGTGCTTCATGTCTAATGAAAGAACAGGGAATTTTAAGCATCATTCTCTGTAACTGCTAAATCATTCACACATACACACCAACAAACCTCTGTCTTTGGACAAGTCTTGTGATTGTCCACTGAAAATCAATTTTGTTTTACTCATCAGCTAAGTTGCAGTCTTACTATAAGAGAAAAACCCAAACCAAACAGAGTAACAAACCACCTAATACTTCTATGTCCTGCTTGGCTAAGTCTGTGGGTTTATCTTTTTGCTGTAAATAAAAACAAATTAAAATCAACATTAATAGAGAAGAAAACCACTATTCAAGACATCAGTGAGAACCCCCCATTACCTGTAAGGCCACTACTGTAATCCCTGATAATTTCTTGGGAGCAGAATCAAAGGACTACAGCATGCAACTTCAATTAGAAAAATCCAGCCAGAATAAATAGAGAAAACATGAAAACAGTGATTTTTCTGGCACTCCGTTTGAAAGGAAGAGTTAAATTAATACATGAAAAGATCCTATCGGCTCTGACTTGTCTGAGTTATTAATTGAACACCTTCTTGGAAACATGTAGATAAAGACGTGTACCTTAGAGAATACGAGATAAGAGTGAAAGGAAAGGGGGAGAAATTAGCAGTTTTGCCAGTTCACTCCCTTAATTGTCCAGCTAAGGCTGTTCAAAGCTGCCTGGAGCAGCACAATACGGAATGGTAACGAAAGTGTGGGCTGGCGATGCAGCAGATAAAAACTTCAGGATTATCCTTAAACGTACTTATCTTCAGGCACAGAAGAGGCTGTAAAGCCAGCTGAACGATATAAAGCTGTTCTAAAACAAGACAAATATCTACTCCATGTGTTATAAGCAGTTCAAGCTGCTTCCTGTGATGAAAAACATGGGCTGCACGGTAGACATACTACAGCTAAGTACGATAGATCCCATGATACAGTTGTTTAAAGGAATATTAGAGTGATGAAAGAAGTGATGGAATTCTGCTCTTTAGGAGGGTAGGAGAAAAAGTTTGAGCGCGGTGATTTGGTAAATGTTGCTGATGCTGGAAGTTTGCGAGCTGGAGGACAGTTTTATGCCCGGACTCGCCGGAAACAATAGGGCTCGATGGGTCTCCTGCCCCGGGCAGGGGGAGAGCAGGAGAGCGATGCTCAGCTGTTCCCATCCTCAGCCCTCAAAGGGCGGCGGGATCCTTCCCGCACATCTGGAGTCAGGAGCAGTCCTGGGACCAAACCCCCCTCACCGCTTCATTTCAGCCACTTTTCATCCTTTCTGCCTTGGTTTGTCCCCCACGGAGCGCAGTGAAGCGCCCAACTGTACAATTCAGATAATACCAAATACAGTAATAAGAAAAAAAAACCCCTTATTAAAATACTAATTGCCAAACTAAAATGTTTCCTACGAAATTATCAGAGCTGCCAATATCCCATCATTAATGTACAAAAGTCTGATTATCTTTTCAATAAAAACAGAGAAATTGCAGCCTTTAAACTCGTTATCGTGGCAAACCAGAACGCCGTGATAATGCACGAGAACTTCGGCTCGCAGCTGTAAAATTCCCAAAAGTCCTGTGACTTGGTTATAACTTTGTTATAGATGATTACCTTCCTCACTCACACAACTGCCACGTTCGCTTTTGGGAAACAAAGTGTGTACTCCACAAAAGCAAGCAGTAAATTTATTTAAATAAATAAGAAATACGGAAAGCAATTTATCCTACAACACATTGCTGTGCAGTGGAAAGTCTGATGTTTGCACATCTAGTTGCAAATCATACAATGCATTTTTAGAGGCAAAAGTAAAATTTAATATCTGCAAATGCTGATCTCTGACACTGTTTTCAATGAGGTCAAATTGTCAAAATACTTTGCCAAGGTGAATCCTAAACAGGATAGAGAGGAAATAAAATTACTTAATTTGTGCAAAGATAGGTTTTAATTATTTTCTCAAGCAAACATAAACTGCAAATTAGTAGTGTTTCGAGCAAATTTGAAAGGGAATAAAAATCTAGTGTTAACCAACATTTCTTAATCACTTCAGTTATCTAGAATATACATTGAAAAATGCATTTTAAAATACTTTTTACATAGAGATGACAATTCATTTTAGTGCCTTCCTGTGAGGCTTAACTAACATTTTTTAAATGTTTGCTTTGAATTGGATTCCATAACAAGAATTTACTTAAATTGCAAAAGTTTCTATTTAATAGCAGTTTGTCTGTACATTTTTTAAGAAAGGGAGAGGGGGGAAACCCACCAAAAAAACCCCCAAAACAACCAACTATTTGCACATAGTTTCACCTAAATTCCCTTCTTTGCACATTAAACTGTGTTAATGCCCCGAGCTGCACTCCAGTGTTTTACACATGAATGGCTGTTGCCATCTACCGTTGGAAAAATAGGATCAACAGCAAGAGATAACAGCGCAGATAAGACGTGCGGAACAAAGGCTTCAGCAGACACAGAGGATCAGCTCTTCCTACTGAAATATTTGAAATACAAAACTCAAGTGACCGAAGAGAAATAGAAAAAAGTCCCTTCTATTCCTAAACCACTGTCATTTTTAGGTCTGATCCAGCCGGGAAGTAAACACGAACCTAAACTTTTGACAATTTCATTTTGTATGGATTTGGGGGTTTGGAAGGCTTCACCCGGAACTGCAGCTAAAGTTGACACACAAATTTTAAAAAATTAACTAATAAAGCTTAATTGTCAAATACCATTAGGCCCAAGTTACGATCATGCCTCTGCAGCCTGAAAACTGTAAATGCAGGAGGTAAAAGCCGTGCCCCGGGTGCCTGAGCACAGCCAGGCAATGCAGAGCTCTGGCTTGAAAATGGACCTGACCCGACCCACGGGCAGGGCAGAGTCACCCAGCACAGCACCAGGAGCCAGGGGGGTTCTCCCAGCCTCTGGTGCCAGAGGTTTAGCACTTCCTGGGGTTGATTTTTCCAAACTTCTTTTGGATAAAACAACTTTCCAGCATGGGTGTGTTGAGCTGAATGCAGAGAACTGGGCAAAGAAAGGCACAGAAAGTTATTACATTCTTACACTATCTTTAGTCCATGGTTTTTAGCGTTTACAAAGATTTGATTGCATGTCTTCACTTTACCATTAAATTACTTATGTATAAATAATTGAGACATATGCTTCTTCTGTTCCTTTTCCTGATAAATATCCTTAGATACCACATCCAACCACATTTTGAAGGTACCCCTTGTTGAGGCAATCTACAAACAGGATTAGGGTAGGGTTCTATTAATGTTTGCCAGATCTGTCGGAGGTTAAACAGCCTTTGAATTAAACCATTCTTTACTCTTTGATAATTATTATTTTTCCTTAAGACACTTTTTGTTGCCTCTTAAGCAAGGTCAACTTGAACTGTTGTTAGACTCCATATCTCAGTGCAACGTTAACTCTGCTCGTGCTGTTCTTACAAACTCCGTGTGTGCTGTCACCTCTGCCAACAACTTTGGGAAGTGTTTAGCAGAATTCTCAGCAAGTGAAAGAACTCCAGTTTTTCTGTTGGCCATTTCAAACACGTGGCAAAGTGTACTTTAAATCTGCACACAAAGTCACACCAACATGTGAATCTGTACCGTCCGTCTTTACAAACCTCTTGCACTAATTTAAATCTGCCTTGGTTTGTTTGTAATGCACTGACACATCGCATCCAACCCAAACAAGCGTGATTGGTTTTAAACTAATGCAAATAAGTTAAATCCTACAGTGGGAACAGATTAATGAAAGCAGTGTAAGACAAAATCCTGCTGGTTTCGTGTACGGGGAGTGAAAAAGGGCAACGACATTGAGAGGCGACTGAAAGCAGAGGTCAAGGTAGAGCCAGGAGAGGAGCACAGCTCAGGACAGTGCCTGCCACACAGCACCGCAGCTGGGATCAACCCGGCTCAGAGCTCATCCTGAGAAATGAGGTCATGGGGGAGGTGTGCTCGTCCCCTCGGGGGTCCCAGGTCTGCCAGCTCTCAAAAGACCCTCAGAGCTCTTTGCACAAGCACTGTAATGTTACCGCTCCTGTTATCCCACCGCTCCTATGGGATCCCCTAAAGGATTTCATCCATGGTCTGCTGATTTTTTTTTTTTTTTCCCCCTAGGCTCTCCACAGAAGAGGATCGGTTTTCCCACAGGGACAGAAAGCTCTGAGGTGTTCAGAAACAGCACATCAGAAGATGACCGTGCAAAAGGAAGGCAACCCCAGGCACACAGGAGTGCAGAGCGATGCCACTTCATCCTGCTGGGAGGACACACAGGGCTGGGTCACCTTTGGCCACAGCGCTGTCCCTGTACCCAGCCTGACACAGCAAATGTCGTGTGACTGACCTCGAATGGCAGCAATGCCCACCTTAAACAGACCTGAGCCTGCTGTCCTTCACAGGTCACCCTAAACATCTGCTACACAACCTCCTGACCACTCGGCGCTAATTCCTGAGCATCTGGCACTGCACAAGTCACCCAGGATGTGCAGCCCTAAATCCCAAACTAACAGAAGGGCAGCCCAGGCTGTGAACCTCAGTACTGCCCTTTCATAACTGCTGAACATCAAAGCTCCTCTTCTCCCAAATATAAACGGGATTTTAAAATTATTTTGCAATTAAACAAATCTGGAGATACTAAGATGAGCACTTACATTGTGGGGGAAGAAAATTGACTTTATGCCAGACTACACAAGATGGAGCTGCTGCTGGGACAGGTAATTACTGCTGGCTGCAGGTAACTTTTTTTCCTGTCTGCTCTGAGGAGAGACATTGAATACAATTCCTTTGACTCACTTGTAAATGGTTTTAAACACTTCAGGAGCAAGAGCTGAGAGCTTCTGTTTTCATTCCTAAAAAGCCACATTAGCACGTTTTTTGGCCTGTTTCACTGGGGCAGGCAGGGCAGCTGTGCAGGCTGTTCAGAAGCAGTAGCAAGCTGTACCTACAGCTCCATTTGTTGTCCGCTCTAAAATAACGTCACATTGCAGTTTTTCTTGTTTCCATAAATAAACAGAAACAAAAGTAGACCACGTTCTGTGTTCCTTAGCATTTTCTCTCTGACATGTGGATCTGCAGTGCACACACTTTTTTATGACTACAGAAACTTGGCAGTTTCACCTTATCACACCTTTCAGAAAGGACAGCTTAAAAAATCATTTAAAATGCCACCAAACTAGGTATATTTAGATGAGACTTTTTTTCAGAGACAATTGCAAGTCGAGTTTCATTTGAAAAATAATGTCCAAAGCACATGAAATACCTTGGCTCTACATGTTTAGTTGAGAGTCTGAAATGAAGTATTTGATGCTAAGGGAAAGCTGTTGCTTGGAAACAAGATAAAACAGTGAAAACACAATTGTTTGAACTAAGAGAGAACATTACCATCAGCAGAGCCAGCGCTAGTTTTAGCTGGATCTGATTTATTAAGCAAATTCAGATTCCAGTACCAGAAAGGCCCTACATATCTTCAAGTGTGTGGGGTCGGCCTCTCCTGTTTCTGTTTATTCTGGCCGCAGAGGGTTTCTTTCAAACAGAATAAAAAAATTGAGTACCCAAGTTCACTTCCATCCTCTGTGCAAAGAAAAAACCAGAAAGCCACAAGATGGCACTGGTCAAACACTCAGGATATTAACGGAGATTTGGTTAATGAGCACTGATGATGCCCAAGTCAGCTTGTAGGGTTGTGTCTGTGTCCCACACGTGTGCCCGCAGGTCTGGTGAACTTTCCATAAGTGGTCGATGCCAGGTGCAGAAATACCAAAAAGGTTTAGCTACAGTCGGAACTAACAGCAGAGGTAACTGAGCTGCCAATTCCTGTGATGGTGATGGCACAAGATGGGCTCTGGGCATTCCTCCCTCAGGCTGACAGTGCTGGGACTCAGCACTCCACAGGCAGGTTTGGTGCTGTGCCCCTGGCACAAAATGGGCAGGTTTGGTGTTGTAACCTGGCACAAAGCAGGCAGGTTTGATGGCGTGCCCTGCCTGGCACACAGCGGGCAG
>VXBB01014223.1:116288-141232 GCA_013399915.1 Illadopsis cleaveri | reverse complement strand
CCAAAGCAGGGCTCTGCCAACCCCACCACCCCCCTCCTCCCCCTCCCACGCTGTGTTGGATGATGGTTTTTATTCATCTCTGCCGTGACCTCTCTTTGTGCGAGGCGGATGCTCCCTGCGGTGCTCCCTGGAGCATTCCCCTCGGACCCCTCTGCTGCCTCATGTTCCTCAGAGAGGCTTTTGTGCATTTGTTTTTCCGCCCTGAAGATTTCCATGGAAAAGCAAGGCGTTTTGCAAGCGCAAAGGAGTGTGAAACAATAGTGTAGAGCTCTTGGTGTTCCCAACTTTAGTTGTACGTACACTATGCAGGATTGGTTTGGTAAAGAGCCTCTTAAAAAAGTATTTTATATCTATTCAGAAAGATGTATTCATGTACTAAGAAAGAATAAATTGTGCTACATGTTATTATTTTTACTGGTGTGCTATGGACACAGGCACTGCTTGCTCCCAAGTAGCTGTAATCTTGGGTTCTTTTCCAGGGAGTGTTAAGGAAAAGCTGATATAAAAATACATCTATTTAAGAAATATTTTCTGTGCACTGTTTGAGGCTCAGCCTCCCTGTACTCTGTCACAGCAATCTGCATGGGCTGGAAGCCACTGAGGGAAGCAAGGAGCCTTCTGTCCAAAGTGAAACCTTCTTAGGAGAAACTCTGATTTTTGCCTCAACATCTGGAACCATGTATTCAGCTTAATTCCAGGGGAGACACCACCAGAAAATACAAGAAAAGACTGGAGTGGAAATCCTTATGGCAATGTGATGATGATTCATTCATTATAGATTTGGAGCAGAACTTGCCAATCCCTGTCAACTCCGTGCCAAAATCAGGAGGGTGAAAGAGGCTCTGAGGACAATTAAACTCTTGATTCTGAACCATAATGTCAGGAAGGTGGAAAGTTTTCTCCACATCGCTGGGATTCTTAGTCATCCCTTCCTTAAGCCTGAGGCACGCATAACATCGTTTTTCTTTAATGCCTTGTACAAGCAGCTCCTCAGCTCCCGTGATTTGTGAAGTGCCACTTTCAGAATCCATGTTACATGATCTGTTAGCTCACAGCCGTCCAGGTCGAACTGGAAAATACCAGGGGGAAAGCAGCAGCCTTCAGGGATTGGTGTCACTGATTGTCACTGTGGGTGACACCGTGGCTGGAGTCTGTCACACAGCCTGTGCTGAGACCTGGAGACAGAGTGGGAGCAAAGGCACGGCAGCCTGCTCAGGGGAGAGCTCTGCCCTTTCTTCCCCACAGCCTCCCATTCCCCCAGGACATGACAATCCCACGCTTTTATGGATAAGTACAGGAATCAAACAAAATACATTTTGTTTGGTATTTGGTGGTATTGGACAAGCACTTTTCCACCTCAGTCTCCATGGCAACACCAGCATCTCTGGCATCTCATCATCATCTTTGGTCAAGGTATTTTGGGGATGTCCCATGTAAAGGACACTGGGAATGTATACACTTCAATTATGTGTTTTGTTTTGAAAAAAATACTGGGAATACCTTTGACCTGTTCACAATCCAGGCAACTTCAGAGAAGGTTATAAGCCCAGCTGGACTTTGGCCCATGTTTCCCTCTGCAAAAAGTGGCAAAGCCACATTCCCTTCTGTAGCTACTCCCAAGATCTGTTATTTCAGTTCCTGATGCTCTAGAAGATCAGGAGGATTAGTCACTTCCCCACTCTGCAGATCCAGCTCTAGGAGAGGCCTGTGTAGCAGATGCTGCCGGGTGTCACACGCTCCGTGCCCAGCTCCCAGCTCTCCCGTCCGCTGGTTCATCACGGCCCTGCCCTGCCAGCAGTGCCAAACATTCCCCTTCTCCTTCAAGTTTCTGGTTCCCACCGACGCTGTCACTCCTGGTGCGTGTGGAGAGCGCCCGGCACACTGGAGAGACCCGCACTGGGGTGACCTGCGGGCGCTGCGCGGGGTCAGGAGGCAGGAGGGAGGCTGCGGGTCCCGGGGGCGTTTGGCGGGGTCCGTGCGGTGCAGGTCCCGGCTGAGCGCGGGGCTCGGGCGCGGTGCGGGGCAGGAGGGGACACGGAGGCCGCGGAGGGGACAGCGAGGAGAGGGTGAGGCAGCGGGGACAGGCGGGGCAGAGTGACCTTAGGGATATAACTGAAAGGCCCCTCGCAGCGNAACCCCGGGCCCGGGGGCGGCGCCGGCACCGAACAGGGACCGCTCCGGACCCCCGGTGCCGGTGCCCGGGAGCAGCCGCCCCGCGGGCTGAGCGCTGGCCGGTCCGAGCCGTGCGGTCCGAGCCTCGGGCCGCTGCCCGGGGCCCGGGTGTGACACGGTGTGACAGGTCCCGGGCTTAGCCGGGCTAATCCCGGGGGGGCCGGGAGCGCACGGCCTCTGCCCGCGCCCCCGCGCTCCGCCGCCGGAACCGCAGCGCCCCGGGTCGAGCCGCAGTCACCATCTCGCTGTCCCTTGCTGCTGCCAGACTGTCCCGAGCGAGCACGGGCAAGTCCGCACACTGACTGCTCTGCCATCGTTAACTCTGTTAAGGGGTAAAAAAGCTGAAATCTTGCATATAAACTGATTTGTTGTTTTGGTTTGGTTTGTTTGTTTGTTTTACTTTCGCAGATTAGAAAGTGTTTGCAGCGCGTTCTCAAAATGCAGTATTCCCATCACTGTGAACACCTGCTGGAGAGGCTGAACAAGCAGCGAGAGGCCGGATTCCTCTGCGACTGCACCGTGGTCATCGGGGAATTCCAGTTCAAAGCACACAGGAATGTGCTTGCCTCCTTCAGCGAGTATTTCGGGGCCTTTTACAGAGACACATCTGATAACAACGTTGTCTTGGATCAGACTCAAGTGAAAGCTGATGGATTCCAAAAGCTCCTGGAATTTATTTATACAGGAAACTTAAACCTTGACAGGTAACATGCTATTAAAGGGGAATGGGGAAATAAACTTTGTGGTAAGGCAGAACTGGATTTTTTGTAATAAGATCTGGAGAAACAAATAGCAGTGAATGTGACAAATATTAACAACTTGAAGTTCATCTGTTTGTATGCTTTAAAATACCCCATGACATGTGAGTGCCAAAATAAAGGTGTGTGGTCTGATATTTCAGTGATTGATAGTTTCAGTCTCCTGTGTTTCTGTCTGCCTTGGGGGAGATTAAACATCCTGCATGATTACCAGGAGAGGGAAGGACAAGTGTGTGTCTGGGGGTGAATTACAGTGGTCCTTTTTTTCAATAGCCCACAGGAACTGTGAATGTGGTAGAGACTTAAGTCTAAGGGATGGATGAGGATAGGCATAATTTTAAAAGTCACATTTGTTAGCATTTGCATGATCTGTTGCTTAGAATTTTATATTACATTGCCCAAAAGGAGTCACAGA
This sequence comes from Illadopsis cleaveri, assembly GCA_013399915.1. Lineage (NCBI taxonomy): Eukaryota > Metazoa > Chordata > Aves > Passeriformes > Timaliidae > Illadopsis > Illadopsis cleaveri. The sequence goes on along the minus strand of VXBB01014223.1, from coordinate 137,887 downwards.
AAAAGTATTTCCTCTCATTACTGCATTGATTTTGTGCCTGTTGTGCTGCTTCACATACAGTGAGGATGCTTTTTTCTTTGCAGTGCCTTTCTCTCAGTGAAAGAGATTTAGCTCTCATGAGGGAGGTGTGGCTACTTAGAAGTACCAAGTCCAGGATTTTTACTTCTTTCTCAATGTCTGATGTCAAATGCAGGCTTAAAAACTGGGTGTGAAACCTCATACTCAGTAATTTAAGTACATAGATGCAGGGTGGTTTTTTTAATTAGCTACAGGCATTAACAGCAGCAGAGCTGAAGTTAGTGAGTGGTGCTTTGCCATATACATATGAGCAGAGCTGTGCAGAGTTCTTGATGTCCATCTGGGACTGCAGCAGGAGAGTTTCTGCATTTTCTGAGCTGGTGGATCTCTGAAGGAGGAGGAAGGTGAAAGTACCATTCTTGCCCAGAGAATTCTTTGGCTATAGGTGACACCTGTCATGTTGTCCTGACCCATCAGGGGCTTATGGAACTGCCTGCAAAGTCTGTTGTCCTCAGAGGTGGTGGATGCACGAGTGACACCAGGAGGGTACTTTGAACCCAGCACTCCCATAGTACAAGATTCTGAAACAGTTACACTCATATGGAGAGTAATTGTGGCACATTGTTTATTGTTAGAATGAGGTTGTTTACCATCAATCGCTCTTCAAAGTCCTGTAAATCCATAAATGCACTCTTGGTACGTGTTGCCACCTTTTCCAGATCACTTTTTCCTAAACCATCAAGGCATGTGTGGCAGGAACTGAAAAACAGTGTAGGGGTTTAAATGAGAACTTCCTTGGTGTTACTGGTTTCTGTGTGCAGCTGATACAGAATTAAGACTGTTTGCAAATCGTTTTATAAAACAGATTAAAAAAGATCAATACCTGCCTCAGAAGTGCTGAGGTGAATGCACTGCTAGTGAATTACCTGAGACTTTGGCCAGAAGGTTTATGAAATGGTACTTTATGTATTTTATTCTCCAATGTTTTATCCCTTTGTTCTATTATTTCTGAGCTGTTTGGACCAACAAGCCCATGTCTGGCCTCATCACCTTACTTTTGAGTTAAAATTCTACAAGAGGCATGTAACTAAAATAAAATCCTCAGTGAGGGTCTGCAAACCTCACTAGACATGGACCTGCAGTTCAGGAATAATTGACATTTTAGAGCCTTGTGGCACTACAGCACCGAGAAATTAAATGTTGCTGTGTGTTCTCAAAGTTGCATTTTCTGACAGGCTGGCCCAAACAGCAATGTGTCCTTTTGTGATACAGTTGGTGCAGAACAAATGTTTGCTTTGTCCAGAATGTTTCACCCAAGTCTTGTTTCCTTGCAGCTGGAATGTTAAAGAGATTCACCAGGCTGCCGACTATCTCAAAGTGGAAGAAGTGGTCACTAAATGCAAGATCAAGATGGAGGACTTTGCCTTTATTGCTAATCCCTCTTCCACAGAGACATCCAGCATCACTGGGAATGTTGAAGTGAACCAGCAGACCTGCCTCCTGACTCTCCGAGATTACAACAATCGGGAGGAGAAGGAAGATGCTGCTGCTGCTGCAGAGCTGGTTCAGCCACAGGCGAAGAAAGCGGCTTTAGAAAAGAAATCCCCTCAACCCAAAAAGCGAAAGAAGAATTTCAGCCCCCCCAAAAGCACGGAGAATAAATCCCTGCAATATCAGAACGAGGTGGCTGAGAACACCTCCTTTGAGATGTTTTTGGATGCAAACAAGCTGGCCACCCACATAACAGAGCAGGCTGCCCAGGGCAGTGATAACTCGGAGCTGCAGCTGGCAGCGGTGGTGGCGAGCGAAACGCTGGCGGCACAGGATATCCTGGCCCAGAGCATGGCAGCCAAACAGAAACAGGGAAAGCCTCAGCAGGGCTGTGCCCTGAAGGAGCACTGCATGTCCAACATCACCAGTGACAAGGGCACTTACCAGCTGGAGAGCTCGGGGGAGGAGCTGGACCAGAAGTTCTCCAAAGCCAAGCCAGTGTGCAACACCTGTGGGAAGGTGTTCTCCGAAGCCAGCAGCCTCCGTCGGCACATGAGGATACACAAAGGGGTGAAGCCCTACGTGTGCCAGCTCTGTGGGAAGGCCTTCACCCAGTGCAATCAGTTGAAAACACATGTAAGAACTCACACAGGTAAGCCACTGGCCGTGTCTCGTGGGCTGTGGTGGCCTGGGATCACACACAGCCTGGGAGTGTAGGACTAGAAAGATTCTGACTTCTTCAACCTGAAATTTTGTCTGCTGTCGCTGTGCAGGCAGGGGTAGACCCAGTATCCTGATAACATGAAATGTTTCAGAATTTTTCAGTACTAAATCATAGTTTCAATACCTAGAGAGGACTTTATTAGCCTGAACATCTTGATTTCTGGAAAGACTTAGGAGAGCTGGCCGCCCTTTAGCTCTGTGGAGTGGCCAAAAACTACTGTCAGTAGAACATGAAAAGCAAGCTGTACTTGATACAAGGATTTTTCTTGCTTTTTTAAAAACTCCAAAACATAATAGATGTTTGAGAACAAGAGTGGGGTAAATATTCAGTCTTATAACTTGTCTGATAGGGCCTTCAAAAAAGGAAGGAAGTTGGCTGAATTACTATAACATTTGGGATTTTATTTCCTAGATGTGCAGCTGAAATGTGTGATGGTGTTATGATCTCTGCATTCAGTAACATCACCAGGAGCTTGTGTCATATCAAACATCCAAGAGAAACCACTTAGGAGCACTTAAACATTTTAATCCAGCATGTCTGACCTTAAAAGATGATGAACAATGAATTGCTGGAGCCTGGGAAGATGCAGGGAGAAGTCTTGTGCTTGTCTTTCCATATGTTCTGTACGTTGGAAAGCTCTGAGCAGAGGTCACAGTTTTTCCAGGAAGCTGGGGAAATGTAGATATTGAAGCACAGCTGCAGGAGAACACCTTGCTCCTCCTGTGACCTAGGGAGAGAGTTTCAAATTCTGTCAGCCAGGGTCTGACCAAAGATTCACACATGAGGTGGAGCTTGATTGCAAGATTCAGGGATAGTGCTGGTAGGAATACCAGCTGTACTTTGTACCTCTGGGGGTATTGTCCTGGGAATTTTTGCAAGAGTGGGGAGAGAATTCCATGGTGTTGGTTGCTCAATGGCATGCTAGATGTCTAATACTTTTACTTTTGAAGTTTTTATGTACACTGTTTACTCATGAGGTTTGACTGTGCACTGCCACAGAGTGGCAGAGAAAGGCATTTTTATACTTTCTGGGACTGCAGAGTTGCACAAGCCCTTACAGGAGATAGTTCACCACTAAGAGGACATGAAAAGTCAGAGAAGTACCTGTAACATTCTGCAGCAGACAGTAATGAGAAATTAGGGAGCTCTAGACTGTGTGTTGAAGACCTGTTGCTGTTGGACAAGCCAGAAAAAGCAGATGATTTGTTCATTTTAAATTTTCAAGATGATGAATAGATATAACCAGCAAAGAGTCTGAAACTGAAGTGGCAGCATTCTTAAAATAATGTGGATAAGCTGGCACTATTAAAAACATTACTACTTTTTTTTTTTTTACCCAAACATAATGTGTTAAAAAATAGTCTTGTTATCCTCTGTGTTCTAGCATGTTCCACTTCAGTGGACTGATTACAGGATTTTCCAAGATGTTATTTGTAAGAAGCATTAGAACAGACACCTGAGCTTTGGTCAGGTCATGGATTGCAAAGCTTTCTTATGTAAATGCAGAGAGCTCTGAGGGTGTTGTTTTTCACCAGGGGAGAAGCCATACAAGTGTGAACTGTGTGACAAAGGCTTTGCCCAGAAGTGCCAGCTGGTGTTCCACAGCCGGATGCACCATGGAGAGGAGAAGCCTTACAAATGTGATGTCTGCAACCTGCAGTTTGCAACCTCGAGCAACCTGAAGATCCACGCCAGGTAGGCACAAGTGAGATCCTGCCAATGCTTATCCTTGGGTTTGTTTAAACAGAAACATTTACTCCAGTGTGAGAGTAAACATGATTTCTAGTCCTTTTCTTGTGGGACTTCTCTTACGATGCCTAACAGAATAATTGTATGGACGTACTTGCTCATTAAGGATGAGATTTGTGCTGGATGAATGTACAGCCTGAGTCTGGTATCCTTGTTTTAAACTCCTTGTAGCACCAGAGAGGAGAGAGTTCTGCGGTGGGAGGTGAGAGAAGTTCTCACTGCCATCTGCGCGGGGCTTTTGGCAATTTTGGCAGGAGCAGGAGTGATATTCCTGTGTTAGGAATCACCAGCTGGTATTTCAGTACAAGCATGCTGAGTCCCCATGGTGCATGTCACCTGTGCAGGGCCTGTGCTTCAGCTCAGCTGCCGTGGAAATCATGGATGTTCCAGGGACCAGGGGCTCCAGGGAGGGACCAGGCTGCGAGTTTCACTCCGTAGGACCCGCGAGCCCACTCCGAACTTGTTACCTGTGTGCTGTACCCCAGAGCTCAGCAAGAGGAGCAGGGAACAGAGCCCTCCCTGAGGTGCTCCCTCAGCCCTGGGTGCTGCTGACGGGGCTGTGTCATTGCAGGAAGCACAGCGGGGAGAAGCCGTACGTGTGTGACCGCTGCGGGCAGCGCTTTGCCCAGGCCAGCACGCTGACGTACCACGTGCGGCGGCACACGGGGGAGAAGCCCTACGTCTGCGACAGCTGCGGCAAAGCCTTCGCCGTCTCCAGCTCCCTCATCACCCACTCCCGCAAGCACACAGGTACAGGACAGGGGGGTGACCCAGAAATCCACCTTGGGAGTGGTCACCCAGCTCCTTTCTCGTGTTGTTTCTCCTTTGATTCCGGTTTCAGGAGCACTTTCTCCCACTGGACATTATTTCTGTTTAGTTTTGATTTGTTCTTAATGTGTATTCTGGTTTATGTATTGAAATAACATCGTGCTTGTGTTTCCTTTAGGAGAGAAGCCATATATCTGTGGCATTTGTGAAAAGAGTTTTATTTCCTCTGGAGAGCTCAATAAACATTTTCGGTCCCATACAGGTCAGTTTTCAGACAAGCTGTTTCCTGCACCATAAATTTTAACTTACTTTTACTCTTTTGCCTTTAAAATCCACTGCATTGGTCTGTACTTGGAAGCAGAACAGTTTCTTAATTTATGTGTCTCTGGGTTAACATAATGTAAAGAAAATATTCATTAATTTCTTTAATTGCCTTCAGAGTAGTATCTGTGCCACAGTGTAGGTGTTGATGTATGATCGAGGCTTTACTTAAAATGTTTGGGTCCTCTTGCTTTGTTTTAAACTATTATTCTGGAAATAATTTTATACTAATAGTATAAATACAGTATATTGTATAATACAGTAAATAGTACAATACAGACAAAATAAGAGTTACAAAGTTTTATTTCAAAACAGAACATTGAAATCTGTTATCCTATGTCTCTAACTGTATTTTTTGTTCAACATCAAGATTGTTCTCACTGCCAAACCAATTTTTTTTTCAGGTGAAAGACCATTTATCTGTGAAATGTGTGGAAATTCCTACACAGATATAAAAAATCTTAAGAAGCACAAAACAAAAGTTCACACAGGTGAGTTCCTTGTGCAAAGAAAAGTGAAGAAACCACATCAGCTGTATTGCCTTCCATGCTGAATAAATACTTTTGCCCATCCAGGCTTAAAATTAGAAAACAGGGATTTTTGGATAATAGTTGTTTTTAGGGCCAAAAGCATCTATATCCAGCTTTGTTCAACACTGGCTGCATACCCCTTGTCCTCTGTCCATCCTTGTGTATTGACCATAAAGCCCATAAAGCCTCTGTCATAGGGAAGAGGGACTAAATGGTGTCTGTGTACATCTGGATTGGGAGGGAGAGGGTGAGAAAAGGAGCCATGTGCAGAGACAGTGTGGAATTTAGGAAGGCCCCAGTGCAGCAGGAAGCCAGTGGTGAGGGCAGGGCAGCACTGAGTGTGGAGAGGTGATCTGGGAGAGCTGCCAAGGCAGGCCAGCTCTCATGGAGAGACAGCAGGCAGCCAGGAGTGCCTCAGCACTGAAATAACAGACTTTGGAGCATGCTTTGCTGGAGGAAGGGTCAGATATCCAATGTGGTTTAATCACAGAGCCATCCAAGAGCAGGGGCTGGCTGCATTCCAGCAGGAAGACAGCAAGGAACCCACTAACAGGGTTTCAATTAAGAATAGAAAGTAATTTCTCAAGTGACTGGATAAAACCTGTAATGTATCTGGCTGGAATGGAGTTAAGAATTGTTGTCTTCCAAAGAAGTTTACAGACAAATGGTACTTTGTACACTGCTGTTTCACTTAAATGAGGATGCTTGAGTGTGCCTCTGGTTCTGAGACTTTCTGGGGTGGAAAATCTCAAGGAAACTTTCATGATTACATTTTTTCCAAAGATCCTTTGTTCACTGTGATGTTAAGGGTTTGTTATCTTCTGTACCATGCCAAGCAGAGATCAGGTTGGAATGCATTATCCTTCCAGTTGTCACACTACAAGCAGCAGCAGGTGTGGTTCCCAGTGCTGACACTGTACTTACAGCTGGTCTGGAAACACCAATATCCCACCTGCCCAGGCAGCCTGTGACACACCAGGTGTTGGCTCTGACAGTCATTGGAAAGGGAATTTACAGAATCTGTGCACAAGCTTTTGAACATTTCTGGTCTGTTTTTTTTTTTCTTTGTTTCTACAGGACCTGAAACTTCCCCTGATTCTACTGCACTTGATAATTCTTTCAATGAACAAGAATCCATTCAGAGTCAGAAAAGTCCTTTATCAGAGTCCATAGATGTGAAACCCTCTGAGATGTCTTTAGCACTTCCTCTCCCCATTGGGACTGAAGACCATCAGATGCTGCTCCCTGTGACAGGGAGCCAGTCCCCCTCTTCAGAAACATTACTGAGATCTGCTGTGACTGGATATTCAGAACCTCAGTTTATTTTCCTGCAGCAGCTGTACTGACAGAGCAGTGCAGAGCCATCCAGGTAGTTTGGTAGTGAGCTTGGAAATGTTTGGTAAAATGAACACAATCAAACCACCAGTCATGCTCTCCAAATTGGACGTGTTCATTGTTTTCCTCTGTGTAAAGACACCTGTAAGGCATTTCCATTGTGCAGTGCTGAATTGTGCTAATCTACAAGCAGATTTCTATTTGTGATTAACACTGATTTCCAGGAGATGATTCTGGCAACACCTGCCTTAAGAATTCTCTGTTACATATGTTGATGTACTTTGGAGTTCTCTTCCCATGTTCCTGTTGATTTGATGTGTCACAGTGTCATTTGAGAACAGATATTTTAAGCCATATTTGATACATTTCTTTATGAAAACATTAGATACATAATCTTTAAGAAGATTAACCCAGAGGCACAGGGAAAAATCATAATTTGGATGCATTAGTAAGCCTGCACTCCAAGGTGTTAGAATGGTCCATGATGAAGGCAGGTCAGTGCTCTGCTGAGCTGCTTGCATAGATTTGCTGCTGGCTGCCACAAGTGCCATCTTCAAGTGGAGCCTGACCAGAGGGAAAGGTTTGGGTGTATTACCCTGACAAGGAAAGTAAAGGAGGGTTAATTTTTCACTGAAGTGTGGCAAGTGGGAGGGTCCTAATGGCATGGATACTCCTGGGTCTTCTTTCCAAAAAATTGCCTTTCTTTGTTTGAAGTGAATCCAGCATTGTTGTATCTTGTCCCAGATTTATTGTTCACATCCCTAAAACACCCTTGCTTTGGCACAAACAGCAACAAAAGGAAAGCTGGGACATGCATGTTGTAGATGAGGTGAAAAGATGCAGTGAGTTAATTAGTGAGGCATGAATCAGAGCTTCATAATCCTTTTTTTGGCTGTAGTGCTGCTTCTTGTGCTAGATAGGAGGTACAAAAGAGGAAATAAATCCTACCCTTCACTGTGAAAATAATAAGTGAACAGTACATGAGGAGGCATTAAAGAATAATACAACAGAGCAGACTGATATTCTTCCAGGCAAGGATTTGTTAGAGTTTAACTGATTTGTTTTAATTAAAGTTTTTTGTATTGCTTTACCTCTTATGTCACTTGTCCACAGTAACTGCACAAAACTGGTACCTAGCAAGGCCCAGGTAAAGACAGGCTTTATTACTAGCAACAGACATATTTAAAAAGCAACATTTTAATGTCTTGGTAGGGTCATAAAGGACTAGGTGATAATAGAAGTACTTTTCTACTCCATTTTGCCAGTTTGTGCCATTAACAGTTGTAAGCATTATTTATGTAATCATCAAGCAGTAATGAAGCAGTCATGATACTGTACCAACAATGCATTTAAAGCTGTCCTTTGTTGGTTATTTCCTTGGTGCTAGCATTTATTTCCACCGATGCCTTGTGCCCAGACGCTGATCAATAGAAGAGCATAGAAGATACCTCTGATTCCGTTCTACATGGAGTAATAATTAATCTGCACCTTAATTAAACAGACTTGTGAAAAATTTCTTGAAGGATTTCATTTAAAGAGTCTGAAAATGGTCCCTTGACTCCTGAGTGTGACTATAATTTTTTTTTTCTCTTCCTACATGTTTGTATTTGTAAAGTAGTAGACCTTTTGCTGCTTTGTGTTGATCATTTTAGTGTGGGGCATGTCTATAACCTGCTGCCTGGTCACATTTTATGCTTTTATATATGGTAGATTTGCTGAGGAAGCCTACCATGGCCAGCAGGGGTACAGCCATGTTCAACAGGAACATCCCCAATGCAGGAATCTCTTACACTGTCCCTACTAGAGCTAATTATTGCAGGGCCTTTAATTTCTCTGCTTGTCTGTCCCACAACGCTTATGAACAGCTGATGTTCATAATACTGGCAAAAGACAAAGGATAAAGTTCTCTGGTATTTTCTTTTTGGCATTTCCCTTTGTCTCCCCTCTTGTCTCTTTCAGCTTCTGTTGTTGCTGTAGCCCCTGAGGGACTCCTCAGCCTTGCCATTTAAGACTGAAGAACCACAAAATCAGGATCTTGACTGTGTGTAGTTTGTAGTGAGCTTCCTCTTTGCTGTCTCTCTCTGCAAGTAGAGCAGAAATCTTGGGATAGACAAAGGTTTAGTCATGAATACTGAGAAAGAAAACACCCTACAACTGATAACTTGCATATTTAAACAGCTTTGGAAGACAAACTAAAGATATGCTGCTGGTACCAGAGGAAAAGCAGCTCAGGATAAACATATCCAGGATAAATGAGCAGGAGAGAGAACAGCTCTGGAAAGAAACCTAAACAATAACTACATTCCTACATAGAAAATGCATTCCATAACAGTGTTTGTTTGGACTGGTTTTATATTTCTAAAATTATAGCTTATTACTGTATTCTTAGATTTCAGACTTTTTAAAAAATACAGTGCTTAGATTTATACAGGATTTGTTTAGATACTTATAACAGTAACAGTTGCTTTATTAGTCATTTAGTTTTCTTTATAGACAAGAAGATATTCATTATTTTTTACAAGACAACAATTTTAACCTTTCTTAATAGAATACACAGGCTTGTAGTTTTGTCTCAGAGCAATAATTTAGTGACCTGCACTCTTGAGTCCCCATCTGAGAATCTTGATTTTTATCCTCATCTTTTATGAAGATATCTCAGCTGCTGAGGTATGATCTCTACCAACTGTATTCATTTACTAGAATATAGATTTTAAATAAATAAATATATATAAATATATATATATATATATATTTGTAGGTGTGTTCAGGCTGTAGGTCTGGACTGTACCTTTTGCCAATAGATGCATGGAAATCAGCTGCACATGTAAGTCCTAGGCTTAAGGGTTCATTTTGAAGTACAAGGCTTATAACAGTATTGGTAATTTCTGTAAGGGATTAATATGGGAGAGCATGGAATCTTTTTAGGCATGTGTCCTTGCAAAAGAAAAGAAGGAATTTCAATAATTCTATTAAGAGTAATACAATGAATATGACATGTTTTGTCACACTGCTCTTTCAGTCAGTTTTGCACTGAAGTTGGTGCAAGTTTTGCCTGAATAGCTTATCTGCATCTCTAAATCTCTGAATCGACTGTTTGGAAGTACTTAGGTGAGAATAGCTCTTTGTATCACATTGACTTTTAAATTAGTGCCTCTCAGTGGGCACAAAGCATGACAACCTCTCTGAAATCATGTGCTACAAAACAATTTTCAAGTACAGACGAGTCCCACATGAAGGATTTCAGGGCTGTGATCCCGGAGAGGCTCAATAAGCCTGCAGAACTAAGTTCAGATAAGGACTAATAACTGATTTTTTTGGTTAAATTATTTTTAAAGTATCTGTCATGTATATACAACCTTTCCTCTGTTATTTGTATATACCTCAACTCTCAATTTTATAATTCCCTGGGAAGGGAGGGAGTTGTACATATTTAGCCTGAAGTGTTTTATGTTAGACTTTAATAAACTTGTTTTATAATTTTCCCTCACCTTGTGTCTCCTGTTTATAACTGCACGGGGTAGCAACAAAAGCAGGAGGGAACCAGTCAGACACAACCCCTGGCACAAGGACCATGGGGGCCCCTGGAGCACACAGTAGGATTTGGGGTTCCTCTGCTGCACTCCTGCCCTGCTGGATCAGTCACTTGCCTTCATTTGCCTCCCCTCTAAACCTGGAGGGAAATGCTGCCTTTCAGCAAGGTACAGTGAGGTCTAAAAGCTGAAAAAATGGTTTTCAGAGCAGGATTGTGCTTCCTTCAGCTTCTGAATAACTCAGAAGAACAAGGCAAAAATAAAATGTAGCCTATGTAAATTCTCTCATTCCAAAGAACACAAGATACATCATCTAAGAATTTCAAGGTCAGAGGAAGGAAGAAATAAAAGTCTCTGGCACAGGCCTCTTGAAGCAATACATGATTTTGCACAAATAATTGTTTTAGTTTGCAGGAAGCTGTATACAAAATTTGGTAGGAATTACTCTGCAGCCCTTTCTTACAAATGAATATCAAAGAAAACTGTAACACATGAGCTGTTTTCATGGATATTGTCAGTAATGAAGAGGACTTTATGAGCTGAACAAGTTGCTGTTAAACAAGGGTTCAGATAGAGTGCAAGTACTTCAAACACACCCACCAGCACTTTTAGATGCCATTTTACCTGATATATTTTGACTGTGAGATTGTTGCCATCATATCACATCATGAAAACCAAAATACTGCTGTTGGTAGAGTTGGGTACCAGATTAACAAATGTCATTCATACAAGTAAATTAAGACTTAATTTGAGCAGTGGAATTAGACTGAACTTCATATACCTGACAAGGGAAAGAAAGATGCATGGAGAAAATACCTGTCTGAGTTTTGTAGTGTTGTTTCTAGCAAGAAATTCTGTCACCAGTGTGTCAGCACTGACACTATCAGAGTGTCACCTGCAATGATCCAGAGCAGCAGCACTCAGAAAAACACCAACACTGCCTTATCTAATTATTTCAGAATTTAGGAATGCTCATAGCGTGCAGATTCTTCTCAAACCACCATGTTTGGTATATCCCCAACTTTAGTTCTCATTGCTGCACCCTTCCTGTGGAGCAAGAGTTAAAATAGAAGCTCCTCTCTGGAGCTGGGTGTTCACAGGTGATGTATGGACTTTGTGCTCAACAGGGTGACTGCAGGCTGGGAGGGCCCTGTGCAGAACAAACAAACAAACCTGCTCTGGGCTTAGCTCTAAGGCCTCTGAGGATACCAGGGGCTCTTGGAGCAAGAGCCTGAGTAATTTGTGTTTGGAGGTGGAGGCAATGAAAAAAAAAAAGAAAAAACAACCAACCAACCAACAACAAACCTCCAGCTACACCAGCTGTCACAACTGCCCTGGTCATTTCAGCTGGGGAAGAGGTGTCCAAATGTCTTTCTGTTCTTACACTACCACAGTGGTAATACAGAGTCAGAACAGCAGCAGTTACACTGCTGCTTCCCAGCTATTTTTACTGAAATTACTTTCTTATATTTTTCCTCTCATGCTTTGATCTTGTACATACAGCCACAGATTATTCTGGTACTTTATGCTAATATTTGACAGGAACGTTTAGAGGGGCAGAGGACTGCATTAATGAAAGGCTTGGAGCAAGCCTCTGCTGTCCTGTTTGGTGACTTTTTCTGTTTAGGAGCATAAATTAAGTCACTTCTGCAGGGATGGGCAGAGTGAATGGAAAAAGGAAACCAGCAGAGTGATTCCCAAACTTACATAAAGTCTGTCCAAACCATTAAACAATGTTTAACTACCATTACATGCATATGTTGTCTTACTTGTGTGTAGGAATTGCCACAGGGCTGTAATGATACAAATGTTTTTAGGCAGTTTTTGTGAGATGAGAAGAAATGATGGCACCAGATTTGATGGTGGTTTCTATTTGTAGTGTACGAAACAAGCATGTGCTAAAATTTAATCAAAATTCCATGTATATCCCAGCAAAGTGGGTTCACCAGCTTTAAATTCTACCATGGCTGTGGCTTAATGCTTAAGTTCACTTACCTTGGTTTAAAAAAAGTCACAGTTGGAAGAAGATTAAAAAGGATGCAATTGCTAAGGAAAAGGAAAGAGTACATGGAGAACAGTGCTAACAAATGGATTTACCCAAAGCTCTCAGCTTCAGCAGGAATCTGACTCTGCAGGATACCTGATCTGCAGCCCAGCAGCAGTCCTGGGTATTGCTTTTGTCAATGTGCTCTGCCTGGGTACAAACCTGTTCATATTTACAGACTTTTAATAGATGGAACATTATTTAGCAACAAATTTTGAGGTAATTTGTTTGATATTTTCTCTCTGTTGCTGTTTCCAGCAGGTGTAGATTCCTCCTAGACCCAAACCCCAAAGAATCGACATGCAGCAAGTCCGATACCGATACAATCTATTTTACTAGAAAGCAGCTAGGGAAAGCTCAGGCACAGGGAGTGCCCCGGGGGGCTGCCACACTCACAAATACTCGGAGACAGGGAGGATTCCCAGGCTGGGGAGGGCCCGGGGTGCTGCCACACTCACAAATACTCGGAGACAGGGAGGATTCCCAGGCTGGGGAGTGCCCCGGGGTGCTGCCACACTCACAAATACCCGGAGACAGGGAGGATTCCCAGGCTGGCGTTGGCGGCGCCGGGGTCCACGGCGGCGCAGCGCGGAGCCCAGTAGCGATGCTTGCCCAGCCCGTGGGACTGCTCTGCCAGGAAAACCTCCCCGTCCACCTCGTAGGGAACCACATCCGTGCAACCCAGCTCCAGGCGGCCCATCTCGATCAGCTCCCAGAAGGCCTGGAATGAAGAAAACCAGGAATTTGACACGTGGTACTTCCTCTGAAGTGCGGTGAATGCTCTGCTAGACAACACAGAGCACTTGTCCCTTCATTGTGCTGATCGCCAGGGAGTCTCCTTCCAGCACCACCACGTTAAAAACCCCAAATCAAACTGGTGTCTTGATCACTAATTGCTGCAGTCTTCCCAACAATGGAAAGAAATTAGAATAAACAAATCCCAGCCTTCTCAGGCGAGTTCAGAACCAAACACTTACCACACAGGCGTTTCTATCAATTTTGTTCCCCCAGATGTAAATATGGGAAAGTGTCGTGTTGGATTGCATTGCATGTGCGAGAGCTACAAGTCCTTCATCAGTTATATTGTTGCTTACAACAGACAACCTAGAAAACAGAGAAAATGTGTGCCAAACCACATATTTCCCATCTCTTAGTTAAAAATAAGAATTTTACTGTGATTTAGTCTTATTGTTATTATTATCTAGAATACATACACAGAACTTTTTTATTTATAATATAATTATTTATTTGTATCAAAGCCAGTCCTACTCTAATATCCTTTTCAGGTTGCCAAAGGCAGTTGGCCTCTGGACTTGCTCTATTTCTCAAAGCACTTTTCTGACTCTTGCAGCCAGGTTGTTCACTACTGAGTTGTTCAGTGTCAGTGACTTTGCTCCATGGCGGCCAGGTCTCACCTCTAGTCTGCTTTGAAGCCCAAGGCTTGGCATTTATCCAGGCTAAGCTTTGATCTTTGTGAAGCGGCAGTTATTTTTATATTAGTGAACCTGCAAGGCTGTCAAGATGCACCTCGCAGCCGCCACCTCCTCAGTCTGCTACTTAAAACTAATGGCTTCAGGTAACACCTTTGATCAGCTTTTACATCCTGCCGGCGGGGGTTTAACGCGGCTGCAAAAGACACCCTGATGGAGAGATTACAGCTCTTCTGGGTTCACCCGGAAGCGAACTTAAACAGAGGATTTTCTTAAGTGTTGAAGATCAGAACCAACAAATATAGTGCCTTATGCCAGCGTGGAATCTGATTATCTCAAAATTCTGAAGACCTACAGCTCTTGTTTTCGTTTGTGCACCACAGGGACCTGCGCTTCAAAGACGAAGAAAGAACAAACAGATCAATTGCCTCACCCCTCACCCTCTTAGAGTGACTGTGAAAGCCGTGAGAGCTCTAAGCAGACCTAGGGCTCACCTCCAGCACCCCAGGGTGTCTCACAAGTCTTGGAGCATCTCACATGGCAGCAGACACCGATGTTTAGTAAAGAAATCCCACCCAATCTCTCATGGGTTTTTTTTTTTCCCCAAGAAGGAAAAAATTGTCTAAAACATTTGGTACTTCCTGACTTTCCTGTTCTGATCAACATGAGGACACAGGGCCGAGGTGCCATTTCAGCCACTGCAAAGGGCAGGTTTGTCACCTGCAGTCCCTGGGGAAGCTGTGCAGGTACTCACGCCTGCAGGGTCATGTTCCGCGTTGCCAAGGCCTCGCTCAGGTAAATGGCTCCGTTGTCTTCTATTCGGTTTGCACTAAGGTCCAGGATCCTCAGGGTTTTGTTCCTTTTTAGTAGCTCTCCCAAAAATTTCACACCATCATAGGTTATATTATTACTAAAAGAGAGATGCACGTTTTAATTTTTTTTTTTTTTTCAAGTTGCTAAGAAAATGAGTTTCTAATGTGCCACATTTAATTACTCTCACCAGCTGAGGTCAAGGTATCTCAGGGTGGAGTTTCCATAAAGGGCCTCACACAGTTGCTCTACACCAAAGTTTTTCATTCCATGCTTGCCCAAGTGTAGTTCCACAAGAGAAGAATTACTCCTCAACATCCGAGCTACATGAACTGTGGTCTCTTCCTAGAAACATACACTCAATTTTATTAAGCTGGACTTTAGGATAAGATACAGTTGTGCCTCAGTAAAAGGGAGATATGCAACTAACTGCAAGATCTGGTCATCAGTACCGCTCTATTTTGCATATTACATAAAAATAATACAAAGCAACATCTTATGATAAAGCTAAAAATGAAAAAAAAAGATGAAAACCACTACAGAGATACTTGCAGTTTCACAGTAAAGTCTATTCCTGCAAATATCAGTGAAGCATCAACATTTAATTATGTCTAATCAGCTTCCCTCCCTGTTATTGGTCTTAAAAAACTGAATGTTTGAGTCAGTCTTTGCTAACATTTGAAAGTATTTTGAAATTATGCTAATTATTTCATACAAGAATGAATTGGTCAAAGTTTTTACTTGATCTTGGAGACCTTTTCCAACCTTAAGGGTTCTGTTAATTGTATGCAAAAGAAACAGGACTTCTATGGGAAAAAATATGTCCTGCTACTCTAAGGCAAAGGAAGTTTGTTCAAAGTTGTCCTGTTTAGTTAAAAAAATAACTGAGTGAATACTGTGAGTCAAAAATAAAGGAAAAATCCAGAAGCCTCAGAAAATGATAGAGCTGAAGGTGGAAACAATGACAAATCTGGTCTCTCACAGGTCCAGAGCAGGTCCTTACTGTTACCAATAGCAGTAGTTTAAACTGGCTTCCAAAACTGGGGTTAGGCAGAACAAGCCCAGCCTTAGAAAAGAAACAACTAAAATCTGTTCAAACTGTAAAATTTACCTTTGGGAATTGAGGAAGATCTGGCTTTGATGACAGCTTAATTCTGTCATCCTGCCATCAGGAAAACACTGATCCTGCCCCAGACACCTGAGAACTGCTACCAGGCAGGTGACTCTACCTCCACCCAGCTCTGCAGCCAAGACCTGAGCAGCCCCAGCCATGCAGAGAGTGAGACAGCAAAACCACTCAGCCCAGAGAATGTGGGAATTGCTGCAGTGTCTTTCTTCTCTAGGCTCAGCTAAACAGCATCCTTTGTGCTCCTCCTCCTTTCCTGCTGCACAGCATGGCTCCCTCAGTTTGCTGAACAGTGCAGGAAACTCCATGTTCTAACAGCAGAAGGAACTCTTGCTTCTCCAATACCAACCCCTCTCCATTAGGCCACTATTTAACAAATGTACCAACAAAGAAATCTTTAAAAATTTAACCTTCTAGTTAAACAGGGGCTATGGATGACTGCACAAAACTTGGTACAGAAAGAGAAAAATAATATTCCTGCAACCATTCTCTCCAGTTTGTAAGGAATTCCATAGAGCTGTGTAGTCCAGATGTCCATAACTACATCAGTACTTGCTTGACTTATGCCCCTCTCTCTGAGCTGACTGCACAGTCACTCACATACCTGCTGGCTGGATAGCAAAGGACGATTTAGGTTTATGGCTTTGAGTGATTTGTTCTGAGCCAGGGCTATGGATGTTGCTATCAGACACTGCAGGCCCTGGAAATGAAAATAAATAAACTCTTCAGAGAAAATTGTTCAGTGTATAGATCAAGCTAGCAAATTACCATTACCATTATTTCTGCCTTCATCTGCTCTGGAGGGATGGGACTACAGCAGGCAACTGCTTACAGACACATAAAAGATTTTCTGATAATACCCATGCCAACTGCCTGTGGAATTGCATAGTGAAATTAGAATAAGTAGTACAAATCACTTGGCAACTCAGAAAATAAAAAGCAAGAATAATGGATCTCAAAAATACTTGTCCATTCAAATGGTCCTGTATTTTGATTTCCCTGATTTATGAGGCAAAAACAGCTTATGCGTGTTCCCCTAACATTTATCCACCAGGTAAATTCATATTTAGTATGAAACAGGCAAAATTTCGATTTATTTTTTTAATATCCTTCTAATTTGGCCTCTATTTTATATTTATGCTACTTTTAAAGAAGGCTGGTCTGTCCCCAAAGCCATCTCATTTTAAACCAACTCTATCAACTCCCTACCAGGCACACACATACCAAGCTTTTGAATCAATCCTACACTGCCTACACTTTCCTTGTTCATGTATTCATAACACTTTCACACTTTCTGAGGGGTATTCCCCCTTCTGGCTCAGAAGCAAATTCTGAATTTCCAGGAGACAGATGTAGGCTTTTAAAAGTGATCCACAACCTCCTGACTCTCCCTGTGCACTGTGTAAGAAGTCTCAGTGCCCAGCTCTAGCAGGAACCACGTTGTCTAAGAATCAATTGGGTGCTTTTCTACTCAATTCAGCACTGCTGGGCTTATGTCCTTTATGGGCCAAGCTCTGAGAGGAGCAGCAAAGCTACGGAATGAGTGACTTTCAGGGGTTACAGCACTGCACACTTTAGAAGGAAAAGATTCTCCAGGGAATGAGAAGTCCATTCTTCAACATGAATTATACAGGACTTAGCTTAACAGAAAGGAAGAGCAGAAAAAAACCCCCAGAAAATGTGCAAGCCAAGCACTTGAATTCCCAGAGGGACACGGTGGCTCTAAAATATCCCCAGTTCTGACTTCACAGGTGCTTTATGCAACGTGCCTTTCCAAGCACACATTGCAATATTATATATTGTGTTACCTCTGGCTGTCACAAAATCAATGACAACAGATGGCATTTCCCCCTAATTAAGCTCTGCAGGACCCTTGAAATACCCTTGAATGTCTTATTGCTGATAGTTTTACTGGGTTACTCACCACATCACAGTCTCCAAGATCCAACTTCTCTAAAGTTGAGTTAATTCTTAGCATTGAAGCAAAGAACATCCCACCTTCATTTCCCATTTTGTTTCCAGTCATTCTCAGGTGCACAAGACTTTGATTGCTCTAGACAAAATTTTAAAATATATATATTCCTTTAAGATGGCCTGGAAAACAACACTGTCCTGTTTTTTTCATGTGAATTCTGCTGGTTGTCACACAGAGACAAAACAACCTTTCAGAAGAATTGTGTCTAAGTGATAACAGTGGCTCAGCTCTTGGCTCAGGCTCCCCTCCCTGGCACCAAACATGAGAGTCTGCAAGCTAAACTCCTGTATTTGAAAACTTTTGTTTCTCCCAAGTTCATGAATTTCATCACACTCACGAAAATAATCCAGACAAATACTGTCTAAACTGGCATCTGAGATACAAATGGCATTAATACTGATTTAAATCTGGTAAGCCTTGTATGAGCCCAGCATTGTACATCTACTGCACAGCCTTCATGTTTTGGAGGCCTGTCAAATTTAGTTGAAATCAGCTCAGGGTTCAAAGACTATGAAGAAGGAAGAAAGAGCTCATGTGAGTCTTCTTTCACAAACACAACAGATCTTACACACAAGCCTCATTTCCTTGGGAAACCACATAAAAAAATAACAAACTTGGGTTTGTGGTGCTGCTGTAAGGCAAAGTTTTGAAAACATGTCTCAGGCATCTTGAATCAAGACAAATATTGATGTCAAAGTACGGGCAAATTTAATTTAATTTTTTGTGAAAAAAAAAGGAAAAGAATGATGGCATTATATATCCTGTAGCATAGCATTTTTCACACAGAAAAACCCAGCTGCAATAGTTGTGCTTTTTTGTAGACAATGACGTCCTTTTTTAGATAATTAAGTGTTAATGGCAGCACAGTGCAACTTTTCTCTTGTGTGAAATCTGATTTCTGAAGTGTGCCTCGGGAAACCAGGCAATCCCTGTGACACAGCAACATGCTGAAAGGAGCAAAGACAGAGGCCCCTTTCAGCCAGCTCTGATGCTGGCAGCACAGCCAGTACTGGTCATCAAAAGCAAAAATATCAAAGGAGATGCCATTGCCTAAATCTCCCAGGCAAATACTCACATGGAGTGCTTCTGCTATCAGCTCTGCCCCACTTGTGCCAATGTCATTGAACATCAGGTTCAGATACCGGAGACTGGAGTTTTCCTTGGGAACAAACAGAGCAGGAAGCAATGGGAGTTGTTTTTCAAAAAGGCAGCTGTGTTTTCCAAAAAGGAGATACACATACAAAACTCTTCCCTTTGTAGCATTTCAGGCAGTTCATGAGTTGGAGAATAATTAAAGAATGCCAAATTATGTCAGGTGATGAGGGCAAGGCATAAAACCTGTCACAGGGGGCCTCAGGAGCCACCCAGGAACTCTGTGCATGAGGTAGTGGTCAAGCTCAATTGCACAAATTCAGGCATTTAGTGAACCTAACAGTGCCCCTCAAATTCTAGGAACACAGGCACAGGTTGACAACTCACTATTTTCTACCTGTATCCCAGTGCTTACAATGACAAAAAGGCTGCATTAAAATTCCCTATGTTTAGGCCCATAAAAAGGCTAACAGAGATTATAAAATAGCTGAAACAAAGGCCCTGGAACACTTGACACAACCATTACCCCCTTTGCTGAATTGAACTGAGAGCCTAAAAGCCTCACAGTTTATTCCATCATTCTTTTCTCCAGACACCACAGCCAAATATCCAATAGCCTTCTACCAGAAATTAAAAATCTCCACAGAGAATATAATCTGAGGTTCTAGTAGGATGGATTGGGATGTGATAGTCAAAGTTATTGGAATTTTGCCAAATCAGCTCATTCTTCTCCCCAATACACCGCATATAAATATTACTATAGACAAATAAATTACAAGTTGCTGAAAGATAAACATCTCTTGGCACCTGGAGGAATGTTGCTATGGTCTGTGCTCCAGCATCAGTCAATAAATTATAGGCAAGATCCAAACCTGAAAAAGATGAAGAATAAGGAATGCATATCTACATTGAACTGATCTCTTAACGAAAAGAAACAAAGATGAATTAAGGCTGAAATCCAGACTGATCATGTTTTCTTGTATTAGCACAGCAATGTCAAACACACAGGGAAAAACCTTACCTGTGACAAAGGCAGCTTGGTCCAAGACAGAGACAAGAGCTCCAAGATCATCATCTGTAACTCTTGGCACAGGCACCAGATGATTATTTCCAGCTAATTTTAATGTGATTCCTTTTGTACTTCTGCAGCAACATAAAAATGTAAGCACATGGGGAGAAGTGAAATGATGGAGAGAAATTAATTTTCTCTCCAGATCAGAGGCGTGCCCATGCCTGCCCTCACTGGAGCTCTTGCACAGGGTTATCTGTTGCCACTCCTTTGGTAACACCAGGACAGATGATGTGATCCAAGCAGTACCTCAGCACTGCCCTTTCTCCAGGCACTGCTCAGCTGCAAGGCCATGCTGGCACTGAAAGCAGGAATAACCAAGATGAGGGGAAGGCAGATGGAAATAAAGATTATCTCAGAGGTTACCTCATCATCTTCTTTTTACTTGCTCTCTTTCCTTTATTTACTTTATCCTGCCCTCAGGATCAAAACCTAACACAAACCATGTCATTGTCTCAGTTTTTTTCCCCCAAAGGACAATTAACTTTGATTCCAGCGCCGTCCATGAGAAGAAGCAGTACCCAAACCCTTAATGAGAGAGAATTTGGGTGGTTAATAGCTTGCCAAGATTCAGAGACAGCTCAGGGAAGCATGACCAGCTGGAAGGTAACTGGATGCAGCTAAGGCTTTTTAAACAGGAGTGAGACACAAAGAAGGGAGTTAGGATGACTAAACACTGGGTTTGGCTTCTTTAGGGGACAGAAAGGCACCATCCTGTACATTTTTCACTTTTTTTGATTTCACTGCTTGTAAAGCTGCCCAGAAAGGATGTATAGCCACAAACCTCTGCCAAGATGATGTCAAAATGAGTCAAACCAGAACTTCAGCAGTAAATGTTAAATTTGATTTGTGTTTAAGCCTGAAACTGCATGAACTTTCTCATTTTTCAATTCCTCATCCTGCTACCCCGTTTAAGGCTTTCAGAAGCATCTGAAACACCCCATTTGTTATTTGCTTACATTTCATCATTTTTATCAGCTTCTTGAAGCACACGAGCAACGAAGGGGTTTTCAGGCTGGCTCAAATCTTGACAGGCCTGCACATAATGCAGGTGAAGATCTGGAAGAACCGACATGACCTGCTGGAAAACAAAACCAAGTGTTAGTGCATCGTTACGGGCAGCCTAGCAACCAGGAGAGATCTGCAAAACAATACAAATGGGCTCGGTCTGGAAAGGGTTACAACTCGTGGTTTGGAGTAACAGATACAGGAAAAGCATGAGGAAAACTGTGGGTGTGTTTTTGATGCGCTGTAGTTGGTCAGAGCACCGTGCTAATAACACCAAGGCAGGCCATTCACTTCAGAGTTGATTATTCTCGTGGGTCCCTTCCAGCTCAGCATATTCTGCAATAAACTCAGAGATAAGAGTGTCTGAGCCAACAGAGAAGTGATCCCTGCGGCAGCTGGGCCCCGCAGGCCTTACCTGAGAGGCCTTACCTCTCCCTGTCCCCAGCTCAGCCCGCGGTGACCGGCCCGCGGTGAGTTCGGTAACCGGGCTGCTCCGAGCTCAGCCCGGTAATGGGGCCCGTTCCCAGGGGGGGTGTCCCGGAACCCGTTCCCGGGGAGGGTGTCCCGGAGCCCGTTCCC